>JAWWES010000071.1:2471104-2489757 GCA_035583135.1 Lophotriccus pileatus
CCCTTCTCTTCCCTTCCCTTCCCTTTTCTCCTTTCCTTTATCCCTTTCTTTCTTTCTTTCTTTCTTTCTTTCTTTCTTTCTTTCTCTCTCTCTCTTTCCCTGTCTCCCTTTTTCTCCCCCTTTCTCTTTCTTTTCCGAGGAAAGGCTGAGGGAGCTGTGCCTATTCAGCCTCAAGAAGAAATGACTAAGAGGGGACCTCATCAACGCCTGCCAGTGTCTGCAGGGAGGTGTCAGAGGCTGGAGCTGGCTCTGCTCAGGGGTGCCCAAAAATAGGACAGAAACCAACGCTCGGGAAGTTCCACCTGAACACGAGGAACAACTTCCCTGTGCAGTGACCGAGCACTGGAAAGGAATGCCCAGAGAGGGGGTGGAGTCTCCCTCACTGGAGATATTCCAGAACCATCTGGACACAATCCTGTGCCGTGTGCCCTGGGATGACCCCTCTTAAGCAGGGAGGTTGGACCAGATGTCACACTGCTGTGGAGCCCCAGCAGCGTGGCAAAAGCTGGGTGGGGAGAGAGGCTGGAGAATAAAACACCAGGAGCTTGAGGCACCAGAGTCCTGGCACCCTGAGTCCACACCCCAGGGTGGTCCTGATCTCATGGTGCCCCAACCCCATCCTGTCCTGGCTCCATCCCTGCTGTGCCCCCAGCCCTGGGAAGGAAGTGCTGGGCAGGGTGGGGGCAGCTCTGTGTGTGCTGGGAGCGGCTTGTGATGCTCAGGGTGCTGTGACAGAGACCCCCATCTCCATCCTCCCATGCGGCATCACACACAAACAACCCCCCATCCCCACCCCAGCAGACGCACCCACAGACCCCACTTCACACCACGCGGCGGGATCACAACCTTTATTGCCGGCCCCCTCACCCCGCGTATCCCGGCTCCTCCTCCTCCTCCTCGCTGTCCTGGAGCAGCCCGGGCTCCTCGGGGCTGCAGGCCAGGCACGTCCCGCCCGCCTCGGTCCAGCACCGGTCGCAGTACAAGGCGCGGCAGCCGGGAGAGGGGCAGACCTGGTGCCAGGGCGTGCCGGGCGTCCCGCACAGGGTGCAGCGGCGGCGCTGCCAGCGGCGCAGCCAAGGCCAATGCTGGCAGCACCACTCCAGCAGCGACGTGCCCTGCGGCGAGGACGGGCCCCTGTGGGGTTCTGGGCGCAGAGCAGCCACCCCGCAGCAGCCCGGGGGATAAGGAGGCCCCGCTCCCCAGCCCGCCGTGGCCCCGACCCCGCTCACCAGCCCCGGGGGCTGCCGTGCCCTCCGGGCGATGCGCCTCCGCTGCAGCTGGAAGAAATTCTTCCTTTGCCGCAGCAACTTGTTGTACAAGAACAGCACTCGAGTCTTCTCCCGCTGCGCCGGCCAAGACAGTGAGGGGTGGGTGGCTGAGGGCACCAAAGCCCCAAACCCCGGCCCAAAACTCACCCCCAGGCCGTGCCAGGCCCTCGGGCGGTGCCGGGGGTGTCGCTCACCTTGGGGAAGTAGAAGGCGGCGATGGCGCGGCGCAGGCGGAACGGGTAGACCTGGGCCAGGCAGAGCAGGGCCAGCGCGGCCAGGGGCAGGCAGGTGTTCAGGTACTGCTCCCTCGACATGCCGTGGGCCTTCGGCAGGCAGGCTGGGGACACGGCACCGGCATGAGCCCCCTGCAGCCAGCAGGGATCCACCCCCAGGGTCCCATCCCCGGCGGGGGCTCACCGACGTTGGAGGTGTCCACTTGGGTGTCGAAGGAGGTGTTGAGGGCCCCGATGGTGCCCCGCAGCAGCTGCGCCATCAGGGACTTGCCCATCACGGTTACGGACATGTGGTGGCTGGCTGTGGGATGGGAGGATGGGGAAGGCTGAGGAGGCAGGGGGAAAGCTGGGGGAGCCCACACAGCATTGCCCTGTGGGGCACAGAGGGGCCGTGGGGCTGCCCCTCAGGGCCGTGGGCTCACTTTGGTAGGAATACTGCACAAAGGAATGGTTCTGGATGATGTTGAGAACGCTGAAGATGAAGTGGTCCAGGCCACAGACAAAGATGAGGAAGAGCAGGAGCGGGATGCACCTGAGCAGTTCCATCACCTGCGGGGAGCAGGGTCTGTCACAGCCTGCTGACCCCCCCTTCCCCGAGCCCCCCAGCCCTCCCCCAGCCCCTCACCATGTGCTTCAGCTCGGGCCGCTGCAGGGCCAGGTGGCACGGGAAGACGAAAGCCGACGTCTCGTCCCGGAGCAGGGGCAGCAGTGTCCGCTTGTTCTGGGTGAGGGGCAGGGGGGTGGTTCAGCACAGCCCCCCAGAACCCTTCAGTGGGGGTGGGAGGCCACCCCCCACCCCTTTGCCCCTTGCCCAACCTGCTCCGCACGCCGGGCATCGATCTGTCGGAAGTAGGTGGTGATGTAGCAGTTGTCGAAGCCGATGTCGTGGCAGTAGCGGTAGGTGTAGTAGAAAGCCCTGGCGAGAGAGGACAGATCCAGGGAGGGGACAGGAGGCACCGGGGGAAGCCCCTGAGGACACACCCCCTTGTTTTCAATTCCCCCCTGGAATTGAAACAGGCACAGGGGTGTCACCCCCCACCCCCAACCAGCCCAAGGCTCACGAGAAGAAGACGAAGAGGAAGGTGAAGGACAGCAACAGGCGGAAGAAGGAGACGGCCAAGCCCAGGCGGGCGCCTTCCTCCCGCAGTTGCGAGGTCACCTCCTCCTGCAGCTGCGCCACTATGTTGGCGCCCACCAGCATCTCCTGGTGCTCCTCCTGCAGCGGAGGGGCCGTGGGACAGGGCAGGATGTGGCCCCTGCCCTGGCCCTGGGCACAGGGGTTGGGCACCCACAGGGTGGCCCAAGCACCCACCTTGTAGACGATGCTGGCAGTGAATTCCTGGCTGAGGCTTTGGACGGAGCCGTTCACCTGGTCGTACACCTTCCCGAAGTTGCTGTCCACCGGGATCTTGTCCTTGCACCAGTAGGTCACGACTGCAGGGATGGAACGGGGATGGTGGTGGCTGTGGCTGCCATCCCGGGATCTGTGGGGGGCAGAACTGGAGCTGCCCCTCCAGGGAGGACAGGGACATGTGTGGGACACGTTTCACCCACGGTTGACTGCTTGGCAGAGGAACCCGAGCCGCGTGGGCAGGCAGAGGACGTGGTTGATGAGGGGCACGGCCACTTTTTTCATGCAGGTGGCGTGCAGCCGTTTGAAATAGTCTAAGCAGCGCTGGCGACCGCTCTCGAGCACCTCTGGAGGGGGGGGCAGAAACCCTCAGCTGTCTGTGCAGACCCAGCCCTGCTGGCCCAGACCTCGGCTGGGGTGCCTGCAGGGCCAGCAAGGGGGTCTGGGGCAGCCCCCCAACCCCGGCTGCCCGTCCTGCTCACGGGCACAGCGACTCCTGGTCTTGGCCTCGTACAGCTCCTGGGTGCTGCGGGCCCGCTTGGCGCCCTTGCCCGGCCGCTGCTGCAGGTCGTAGCCCTCGTCGCTGACCACCTGCTCGTTCAGCTCCACGAAGGCGCGCGAGAGGTTCTGCATGTCCGTGTTCAGCGTCTCCCCGCTCCGCTGCCGGGACACACGTGTGGGACACGCTCCCCCAGCCGCTTCCCACCCCACTGCCCCCCGCCCCGGGCTCCCCCCTCACCACCAGCTCCTCCATGACTTGGCGCAGGGGGGACGTGGCCACCTGCCAGAGACCGGTCGTGTGGTTGACCTGGAGGTCCACCACGCAGTCCATCGAGCGTTTCGCCTCCATCAGGTTGTGCCAGAGGTTGGCCACGGGCCCTGGGACACAGGCAGGGGTGGCTCAGGGCCTGCCAGCTCTCAGGACCTTGCGGGGGGGCACAGGGACTTTGGGGGGGCCCTACCGTGGTAGATGGCGGCGAAGACAAAGGACAGAACGTAAAGCCGACCCTCCTTGCCCAGGAACTTGGGGACCATGAGCAGGTTGGCACAGCGGAAGTGGGGGGACGTGGCCCAGCCCAAGGCAGTCACCCCTGTGGGGAACAGAGAGCTGACCCCACCGTCCCACAGAGAACCCCCTGGGTCTCCCCCTGGCCCCCCATCACCCCAGTCCCCTCCCCGCCACATCCTCACCCGTCAGCCCCCAGGTAAGCTTCACCCTGTACGACTCTGACAGGTCCAGAGGCATGATGAGCAGCTGGCAGAGTCCTGAAACACCCAAACAATGTGTCCTGGGCTCCGGGTGCCACCGTCTCCGCGGCGTGCCCGGCAGCGGGACGCACTCACCGAGGCTGAGGAGCATCCCGAAGCCAGCGCCCAGGAAGACCTTGCTGCAGCGATACTCGTCCGGCCGGCTCCAGAGGAACCGGCTGCACGGGGAGGGCAGGACCGCGACCACCACTCGCTTCAGGGCTGGGTGGGGAGGGAGGCGTCAGCCCTGCCTGCTCCCACTGCCCGCGGTCAGCCCCGGCCAGGAGCAGGGTGGGAGGGACTCTCACTTGTGTTGGGGCGCTTCTTCCTCCCGCGGGTCTCTGTCCTGGCCGAGGGCTCTTGCCCGGGGGCTGCTGGCTTGGTGGCTCCGGCAGCAGGAACGCTTTGCTGGAGCTGAGAACGCTGGGATGCTGCCCTGGAACCGACGCCGGCGTTGTCACGGCGTTCTCCACGTTCTGGCACGTTCCCCGACGGGGGACGGTGGGAAGGGCTGGGTGGCCACAGGGCCACCACCTCCCGCAGCTCGCCGTCCCTGCCCTCAGCCTGCTCCATGTAGTCCAGCATCTCCTCATCGCTGGAGTCCCTGAGGGGGGAGAGCAGAGAGGGGTGAGCTGCAGCCCCCCACACACACCCACTGCAGCCCCCCAGGCTCGGGTGGGCTCCCAGCACCCCTCTGCTCACATCTCCTCGTCCACAGCATCCGGGTAGTTCAGGGTGGCCATGCAGATGGAGCAGGTGTTGTTCAGGGCTCTGGAGCACTCCTTGCAATACAACCCTGAGGAGAACAGGACCATCAGAGGGGACGCAGCATTTTCTGGGGAGGGGATCCCTGAGCTGGAGGGGCTCCTACCTTTGCAGCTGGGCGTGATGCAGGCGCTGAAACCCGGCTGCTCCACCTTCCCACAGGCCAGGCAGTATTTCTGTTCGATGCCAAGGAAGCGGGAGAGGCGGGCAAGGGCAGGGAACCTGCGGGCACAGGGTGATGCTCCATGGGGCAATGCCATCCTGGGCGTCCTTGCCACAGACACCCAAGGACGCCGCTGCCCTTTTCCATCCCCTGTGAGAGCTTACCTGGAGATGAGGAGGAGAAAGAGCCTGTTTCTCCTCCCACCAGCCGTGCTCCGTGTGCCACCTGAGCGCAGGGCAAGTGCCATCCATTCCCGCCGTGCCAGGATGACGTTGTGGAGGAAGACCACGCGCTCCTGGCGTGGAGGGGATGGGGTGAGGGCAGGTGGCTGCTGAGGGGGTGGAGAGGGGTACATGCATACACGGGGGGCTTCTCACCTGCTCACGGGATGGGTGGTAGGCGGCACACACCGCCTGGCGCAGGCGTGCCATGTAGGAGCCAAAGATGGTGATGAAAAGCCAGAGACCGTACAGGATTCCTGGTGGGAAGAGGACGAGTCACGCAGGGGCAGTCCCCTTCACACCTGCCCACCCACCCGGGTCACTGAGGGTGCAGCTCCCCCTCCCCGTCTGCACACCGATGGTGATGTAGGTGCTGTGGTCGGGCTCCATGGGCTCGATGAGGCAGACCTGGGACAGCACCGAGACCTTGCCCTCCTGCAGCGTGTTGAAGGCAGAGACCAGGTCCTGGAAGATCTCGCTGGTGTAGCCCGTCCCGTTGACGCTGACAGCCATTGTGGAGGGCGCTGCGGGACGAGAGCGGCTCAGTTGCAGGGTCACCCCAAAGCCCCAGCCCCCAAGGGCGCTGCTCTGGCACGGCGGGTGCTGCTCACCCCTGGCAATGATCTCCGCGCTCAGCTGGTGCCGGAACAGGTCAAGCAGCCAGAAGATGCTGTAGTCGGCCAGGATGATGCTGAACCCCAGCAGCACGTGGCGCAGCAACCCCATCAGCTGAATCCCGTACTGCTGCCTCTCGTTCTGCGACAGCCACAGCGCGGCTGGACGGCCGCGACAGCACCGTGAGCCCGAGCCAGCAACCCCCAACTCCCCTCCCCGCGGGCTGGGGGACAACCCCCGGGGTGGGGCTGGGTTGGGGGACGCCCCCCAGGGTGGGGCTGACCTGGGGGGATGTACCGGCCCCTCTCCCGCGCCGTCAGGGGCAGCACGGTGGGTCTGCCCTGCTCCGCCCGCCGCAGGTCCAGCTCCACGAAGCGCCGCGTGATGTAAACGTTGTCGAAGGTGTCGTCCCACAGGTAGCGGCGCCGGTACCGCATCGCGCTGGGGACACGGAGGGCAAGCTGAGCACCGGCACACAACGCGGGGGGTGTGTCCCGTCCCCAGAGCAGAACCCCAGCCCACTCACTGGAAGCACAAGTAGATGATGGCCAAGAAGGAGATGTAGGAGAAGACCTCCAGGCCGTGGTGGTAAGGCTCCAGGTGCTGCTGCACGGCCTCCATGATGTCCAGGGACACCTGCCCCAGGCTCTTGCTGGCGTTGAGGCTGACGTTGAAGCTGTGCACGATGGAGATGTTGAACTCAAACTCCTGGCGGATGTGGTTCAGGGTGTCCGTGATGGCTGCAGAAGTGACAGCAGGCTGTGCTGGGGGGGAACAGCAAGAGCCAAGAGGGGCTCCTGACCCCCCCCATGGCACCAGGATACTCACGGGCTGCCACGTTTTTCCGGACGAAGGTCTGGATGTAATGTGGGACGATGCAGAAGAAGGTGCCAACTGCGGAGAGGGGGGATCTCTGTCAGGGTGGGGCCCTCACGTTGGACACAGGTCCACTCCAGCGCCCCCAAAACCCTCCCCATCGCAGAGGGACAGGAACTCACCAACATCAGCCACGTTGCAGAGCCACTTGAAGCCGAGGACGATGTAGCAGAGGAAGAAGAGGATGGGGAGGGCACGCTCACAGTCGTCCTTGGCCTTTTCTATCCAGCGAATGCAGCTGCTGTAGGGTGACCCCATCTCCTCGTTGCAGACGTCACCGACCTTCGACAGCCACAGCCAGACGTTGCGCAGGGCCCGGGCTGGGGGACAGGCAGTGGGTGTTGGAGAAAGGGGCTGGACTGAAAGCAGGGTGGGGGGTGCTGGAGCTGGGCAGACCCTGGGGGACCTCGGGGATCCCCACTCACCGACGTGTCTGGTGGAGCTGGTGATGGAGCGCATGAACTTGCGGACACGGTCGGCCACCACCTTGGCGTTCTGGCCAATGTCCTTGATCTTGCTCTGCAGGTCTGCAGAGAGGGGGGACCCCTGAGCACACCCCGAGGGGTGAGAGAAGCCTGGGGCTGGCTGGGGCTCCCCCAGGAAGGGTCCCTGCAGTCCCCCCACCTCCCCCCAGCCCCCTGCTCACTCAGCAGTGGCTCCTTGGCGCGTTGTATCCGCTCGGCCGTCTGGTTTTGGGCCAGTTCGGCCCCGCACGACAGCGCCTTGGCCAGCTGGGAGACGTTGTTCAGGACGTTGGTGCCAGGGCCCTGCACGGTCATGCACAGCGCCAGCATCACGATCAGCATCTTCCCCTCCCCTGTGGAAACAGGGAAATCCTGGGCTCAACTGGGAGCTGAAACCCCCTCCCCAGAACCCCCCCGGCTCCCTGACCCACGGCAGCTCACTGGTGAAGAAGTGGGGCAGTGCCAGCAACACGATCATCCGCGTCTTCCTGGAGAAGGCCATGCCCAGCCCCAGCCCCGCTCCCAGGAAGACGGTGATGCACAGGCAGTACCAGACGTTGTGGCCCTGCACCAGCAGCACCAGCAACCCGTAAATGCTGGCCAGAGCCAGGCCCAGCACGAGGCCGCCGACACTGCGGGCGAACTCCAGGGCCTCGCTCGGCTCGTCCTGGTGGCGCTTGGCCCCGCGGCGTGGCGCCGGCTTCTTGCCCCGGCCGCTCTGCCGCCGCAGGGTTTTGCACAACCCCGAGACCAGCGCCATGCTGAGGCTCCTGCTGCTCCCTCCAGCTCCCTACCCGTGGGACAAGAGCAGGCAGAATGAGCACCGTTGTCGGTTCCCACACCGCAACCTTTCCGTTGGAACGCTCTGACGCTGTCGGTTCGCGCATCACAAGGGCGTGGCTCCAGCACGGTGGGTGCTGCTCACTCCGATGTACGGCTTCCAAACAGGGAGATTCTACTCAACACGTGTCGGTATTGCAGGTCTAATAGGCCTCAGCACCTTCAGAGGGCAAACTGGGAAATTCCAGCAAGAGGTGGTCACAACCACCGGGTCAAAAAGAGGAGAAAACTGAGCATGTGGCCTAATTAGCACAAGAAGGAAGAGGATCATTGAACTAATAGAAGATAAAATACTGACTGACGAGGAACCACATAACTTGTAGCCCATGAACATTTAATTCCTGTTTGCTAAAGTGTAGAAATAATGACCAGTTTTGCTGGTCAGGGGCTGCGTTGGGGATTGGCCCCCAGCACTGCCTGAGCAGAACTGGGAATGAATCCAATTACTCAGCTCAGGATCTCAAATCAAATCGAATCAAATCAAATCGAAGCTTCTTGCACATCAGGGGAAGGAGCCTGTTTTGGTACAACATTTTAGTGACCCAGATGGGGCAGCCATAAAGCCTTGCCCACACCATCTTCCTGCCCCAACAATGAAGAATCGGATCAGGCAGGAGTCCTGCAGCGCCTCGGGCTGCCAGTGGAGCTGGAGGGAGGGGGGCAAGTCGTGCCTCGCCAGCAGCCCCACGGCCCCGGCCTCTCTCAGCACAGCAGAGAGGAGGGGGCCCAGCCAATAAAGGCCGTGATCCCCCTGTAGTGGGCTCTTTGGGGGGCGTCTGCTGAGTGTAGGGATCAGATATGGAGGGAAGAAAGGGGGTGTAGAGGGGATGGAGGCGGGGGGTCTGCTGAGGTGAAGGGGGGTGTGGTGTGCAGGTAATGAGGGCGGGGGTCTCCGCTGCCTGGGATGATGAAGATGGGGGTCTCCGATGCATGAGGTGATGAAGGCAGCGGTGTCTGGAGTAGGGGATGGTGAAGGTGGGGGTCTCTGCAGCCCTGGGGGATAAAGGTGGGGGTCTCTGCTGTACGGGGTGATGAAGGTGGTGGTCTCCAGTGTACAGGGTGATGAAGGGGGGCGTCTCCAGAGCATGAGATAGTGACGGTGGGTGTCTCTGCTGTCCCGGGGAATGGAGGTGGGGGTCTCCACTCTATGAAGTAATGGAGGCAGGGGTCTCCGCTGTCCAGGGGGATGCCGACGGTGATTTCGGGACGAGGACGGCAGGCGTCCCACCCGCAGCATCACCACCGGGGTGTCCGTCACGGCACTCCCGCGCATCACCAGCCACTCCCGGCGCACACAGAACCCACCCCCCTCCCCGCCCCGGGCTGGGCGGTGCCGGCGGAGCGGAACGGGGGGAACGGGGCCGAGCGGGAAGTTCCGCCCCTGGGGCCGAGCCGGGCGGGGCTGGTGGCGGTGCCGGTGCTGGTGGCGGGGCCATGCGCGGCGGGAGCCGGCGGGGGCGGCCGCGGCGGGGCATCGCGGGGCCGCCGGCCCGGGGGGGCCACGGGGGCGATGGGGCCGCGGCTGCTCCTGGCCGCGGGGATGCTCCTGGCCGCCGGTACCGGGGGCAGCGGGAGCGCCGCAGGTGAGCGGGGAACGGCGGTCCGGGCGTGGGAGGGGGGGTCGGTCGGGACCGCGCCTCTCCCCCTCCCCCGTCTGGGCATCGCAGGGATACCCGCGG
Organism: Lophotriccus pileatus; assembly: GCA_035583135.1. NCBI lineage: Eukaryota > Metazoa > Chordata > Aves > Passeriformes > Tyrannidae > Lophotriccus > Lophotriccus pileatus. The sequence goes on from JAWWES010000071.1 coordinate 2,480,828, forward strand.
GGAGCCCGCCGAGCGGGATGGGATCGGGGGTCGTAACCCCTCTGGCAGCTCGGTGCCCCCTCCCTGGGATTCTCGGTGACAGCCCCCGAGGACGCTCGGTGCTGCCCGGGGGACGCTCGGTGTGTCCCCCCCGGAATGCTCGGTGTGTCCTCCTGGGGATACTCGGTGTGTCCTCCCGGGGGTGCTCGGTGTCCCCCCTCCCCAGGACGCTCGGTGCTGCACGGGGGATGCTCGGTGTCTCCCCCCGGGGTGCTCGGTGCCCCCCACTCCGGGGACTCTCGGTGTGTCCCCCGCGGAATGCTCGGTGTGTCCTCCCGGGGATTCTCGGTGTTCCCCCCGCGGGACACTCCGTGTTCTCTCCCGGGATCCTCGGTGCCCCAATTCCCCCAGCCGTGGGGATCCGGCTGTCCCCGGGCTGGTGGGGCCTTGGGGAGTGGGATCTGTGTAACCCCCTAACCCTCCTCCGGCATCCCCGGGCCCCGGGAGGGAAGGGGTCCCCCCGAGACCTGGCGAGGGGGGGCTCTGAGTCAGCCGGGCCGGGCTCCCAGCCCTGCCCAGTCCCTCCGCTGGTTGTACTGGGCAGCTGGCCGAGGTGACGCAAGGCCTGGCCAGGGAGTCCATTTCGTCCCAAAAACGGAGGGGACCCCCCCGGCCCTGCTGGGAGGTGCTGTATTGGCTGCTGGGGGGTGAGTGTGGGGGTCCCTGTTCCGGCTCCCCACACTGAACCCCTGGCCTGGTGGGCTGCAGTGGGTGGTCGTGGGGGTCCGGGATGCAGTGGGGGACTGGGATGTGATGGGTCACCGTGAGGTCTGGGCCGCGGTGGGTGGCACAGCGGTGACACAGAGGTGACACAGCGGCCCTGGGCCCTGTGCAGGTGACAGCTCGTGGCCACACCATGCAGAACCAGGACACTACTGGCCCGTGACCCCGTGGGTCCTGCGGGACAGCCGAAAGCTCAGCTTGGCAGAGGCGACCCAGGTGAGCCCCCACCAACATCCCCGGGGTCCCCTATGCTTGTGACAGCATGGGGATGGGGGAGGGGGCTGCCTGCCTCCCCAGCACCTCCCCCTGCCCCCTTTTCAGTGCAGGATATGCAGTGTCCTGGTGCCACGTCCCTGGAGGTGCCAGCACCCAGAACCCCAGGGGCAGCGGGGAGGGGGCATCCCAGCAAATCCCCGTTGCTCCCCTGATGCTGGGAGGGACGTTTTTGGGTCGGGGTGCCCACCCTGAGCCCCTCCCGGCTGGGGAGGAAGGGCCCATCCCACCCCGTGGCCGTTGGGAGTCTCTGAGATGCTTCCGCTGCGCCGCACCGGGCAGGAAGCGCGGGGGGACGGGGTGGGGGCCCCGCTCCGTCCAACCCCCCCTTCCCCAGCACAATGAGCCCGGGAGGGAGGGACATTTCCTGCAGGGAGCGAGGGTTGGGCCCGGGCTGGGCAGGGGATCCCTTCCAACCTCTCCCTCCGGGCACGTGCCAGGGCCAGGCGGGTCCCCCCCGACACCCCACGGGGGTCACGGTGCTTCTGAGGGGGTGGGGGGTGGGGGAACACACATCTTGGGGCAGGGGTCCCCCCCTAACCATGGCCTGTGGCAGGAGGGATTCCCCACCCAGCTGAGGGTCCTGCTGGAGCTGGAGGGGACGAGGCTGGTGCTGGAGCTGGAGCAAAACTGGTGAGTCTGTGTCTCTGGGGCAGAGCAGGGATGGGAGTGGGAAGGGGGTCCCGGACACACGCAGGGTGGGGGTCCTGTGCCCATCCATGGTGCGCGTGGAGGGGGGTCCCTTATTCCTTGTCTCCATCAAGGCACGGGTGGGGTAGGGGTCCCAGGGTGCCACTGCAGCAGGGTGGGAGGTCCTTGGGTCCCCAGTGTGTGCTCAGGGCGGGGTGAGCTGGGGGTCCCTGCTGTGGGGTGACACGAGTCTCTGGCAGGGAGCTGGTGCAGGGCACGGGGGCGCTGCTCTACTACCTGCCCAACGGCACGTGGGTGATGGAGGAGCCCAGTAAGGAGGTATGGCTCGGGCCTGGTGCTCTCCTGAGGTGTCCCTGAGCTGTCCCCATGCCCCAGGGGGACCCCAGCTTGGGGCTGGATTCTGAGCCCCCCCCTCTCTGCTGCAGGAGAACTGCTGCTACCAGGGGACAGTGCAGGGCTTCCCCGACTCCTGGGCCAACCTCTGCGCCTGTGCAGGACTCAGGTGAGCCCCCGAGTGCGGTGGTCTGTGAACCCACTCCCAAGTGGAGCAGGCTCCATCTCCCAGCTCCTCTCCCCTTCCCCAGTGGCCACCTCCAGCTGTCAGAGACCAGGAGCTACGAGCTGGAGCCAGACAGCGGCTCCCCGGAGCAACGCGTCGCCTTCCATCCCTGGGTGGTCCGGATGGCACCACAGGCCTGCAGGCAGGACCCCCTGGACCCCCACCCCGGGGCAGAGGTGACAGAGCCACCCAGGCCACAGAGGGTAGGTCACCTGGGGGGGTCTTGACCCAGGGGAAGGTCCCTGTATCAGCACTCTGACCCCGCTCTGTCCCCAGGGCAAGCGGGCAGCGGCGGAGCAGCGGTTTGTGGAGCTGGTGATGGTAGTGGACCACGCTGCGGTGAGTGCTGGGCGGTGTGCCCAGAACAGGGGCTGCCCCTTCCCCAGCCACCCCCTTGACCCTTCTCCTTGTCCCCCCCAGTTCCAGAATTACCCCAACCTCCAACGTGTTCAGACCCGGACCCTGGAAATCGCCAACCATGTGGATGTGGTGAGTCCCCCTCGGGTCTGTCCATCCCGGCCCGGTGCCCGCTGCGATGCCAGGGGTCTCTGACCCTTCTGTGCCCCCCCTCCCCAGTTCTTCCGGCCGCTGGGAGTGCGGGTGGCCCTGCTGGCGGTGGAGGTCTGGAGCGAGGGCGACAGGATCGTGGTGGGCGGCAGCGCCCGGGCGGCACTGGAGCGGTTCCTGCGCTGGCGCCGGGAGGAGCTGCTGCCCCGGCTGCCCCACGACAACGCTCAGCTCCTGACGTGAGTGGGGGGCAGGGTGGGGATGGGGGAGGTGAGGCCGTGGCAGCCCCCCGACCCCCTGCGCTCTCTCCCCCAGGGGTGCCCGCTTTGACGATGTCGCGGTGGGGATGTCGACTCAAGGCTCCATGTGTTCCCCCACGCGCTCCGGGGGGGTCAGCATGGTCAGTACCCCCTCCCCACACCCCCTGTTCCCACCACATGCCCTCCCTGACCCCTTCTTGTCCCCACAGGACCACTCGGTCAGCACCCTGGTCGTTGCCTCCACCGTGGCCCATCAGCTGGGGCACAACCTGGGCATGCGCCACGACAGCCCCGGGCGCTTCTGCGACTGCAGCGACCTCCGGCACGACCGCGGCTGCATCATGGCATCGCCCACGGGGTGAGGGCGGCGGGCAGGGCTGCGGGGGGGCCGGGGCCGAGCCCCCTCCCCGCCTCACCGGCCCCTTCCCGGCCCTGCAGGCTGACACCGGGCTTGAGCTTCAGCAACTGCAGCCGGCAGGACCTGGAGCGCAGCCTGCAGCGGGGCCAGGGCTGGTGCCTGTCCAACGTGCCCGAGCCCCAGCTCCTGGACGGGAAGCCCGCCTGTGGGAACTTCTTCCTGGAGTCGGGCGAGGGCTGTGACTGCGGCCTCAGCGTGGTATGGGAGGCTCTGGGCGGGCTGGGGTCCCCCTGTGCCCAGGGGTGTGCAGGGCTGGCAGGGTCAGTTCCAGTGCCAGCCGCTGACCGCAGCCCCTGTGCCGCAGGAGTGCACGGATCCCTGCTGCAACAGCACCTCCTGCGAGCTGATGCCGGGCGCCGTGTGTGCCACGGGGGACGCCTGCTGCCAGGACTGCCAGGTGCGTGGGGACAGGCACCCACGGCCGTTCCCCGTGGTGGGCAAGTGCCCCACTCACTCTGGGGGGATCCCTGTTTGACTGTGCCCCTCCCATCCTCCTTTCAGCTGCGCCGTGCCGGGCACCTGTGCCGGGAGCCGCTGGGGGAGTGCGACCTGCCCGAGTTCTGTGACGGGGTCTCTCCGCACTGCCCGCCCGACACGTTCCTGCAGGACGGGCAGCCCTGCGCCGGCGGGCGGGCGCGCTGCTACGGCGGGGCCTGTGCCACCTACGAGGGGCAGTGCCAGCAGCTGCTGGGGACGGGTATGGCGTGGGCCAGGGTGAGGGGTTAGGGCCTGGGTGGGGGTGCTGAGGTTTGTTGTCCCCCCGCTGCAGGTGCCAGCCCTGTCTCCAGCTCCTGCATGGCCACCCTGAACGCCAGAGGGGACGAACGTGGGCACTGCGGGCAGCTCCCCAACGGCTCCTACATCGCCTGCGCCCAGCAGTGAGTGATGGCCCCATCCCTTGCCATCTCCCCGTTGCCATCCCCCCTGGCCTGACCCCTCTGTCCCCACAGGGATGCCGGCTGTGGGATGCTGCAGTGCCAGCGTGGCAGCACCCGTAGGGACAGACCAGGAGGGTCCTGCCAAGGGATCCCCCTGCCTGGGGACGAGGATGTGAGCGATGCAGCCATGGTGCTGCCCGGCACTGCCTGTGGCCCCGGGAAGGTGAGTGCCAGGGTAGCAGGGAAGGGGCTGGGGGGTCTTCAAATGCTGATCCCCCATTCCCTGCAGGTGTGCCTCCAGCACCGGTGCCAGGACGTCTCCGTGCTGGGTGACCAGCAGTGCCGGAGCAAGTGCCATGGGCGCGGGGTGAGTGCAGGGCCGGGGAGCGGGTGGTGGAGGTGGGGACCCGCCCTGCACGGGGGCTGAGCTGAGCTGTCACCCCCCCCAGGTGTGCAACAACCACGGGCACTGCCACTGCGAGCCGGGCTGGGCCCCCCCGACCTGCGAGAGCCCCGGCACGGGGGGCAGCCAGGACAGCGGCCCCGCCGGCCTCGGGCGAGGTGAGGGACGAGCAGAGCGCAGAGAATGGGGCTTTGTGCCGGGTGCAGGGGGGGCTGACAGAGCTGCGGCGGGGGCTGACGTGCCGCTGTGCCGCTCTCCACAGGGAACAGCGCCCTGCCCACGGCCCTGCTGGTGAGCGCCCTGCTGGGGCTGGCGCTGGCACTGGGGCTCTGCTGCGCCCGCCGCGCCGGCCTGCACAAGCACCTCTGCCAGCTCGGCAAGGGCACCTCCTGCCAGTACAGGTACTGGGGATGGGGGACATGCAGGGGAATATGGGGGGCACATGGGTGTTGGCACACATGCCTCGGCATGCGTGTGGCACGTAGACAGCACACTCACCTCTGCACGCATGTGCCGCGGCATGTGGGTGGCACGGATGGCATGCTCACCTCTGCAGCGTGTGCTGCGGCACAGGGGTGGCACACACACACCTCTGCATGTCTGAGCTGTGGCATGTGGGTGGCACGCACACACCTCTGCACGTCTGCGCTGTGGCGCACACGCCTCTCTGTGCATGTGTTGCGGCACACATGCCCCTGCACGCGTGTGCCACGCAGGTGCCACGCTCGCCCCCTGCATGCGTGTGCCGTGGCAGGCACCAGAGACCCCTGCATGCGGGCACGCGTGCGTGTAGCGTGTCAGTGTGACATGTGCGTGTCCCCAGGGCGGCCGACCGAGCGCTGCTCACGCGTGTCCCCCGCACACGTGACAGTCCGTGCGTGTGTTTGCGTGTGCGTCCCCGGCACAGGTCACAGCCCCGTCGTGCATCGTCGCCCCACGTCCCTTCCCTCCGCTGCCCCCCCAGCCCCCCCAGCCCCCGGGCTGAGCCCCCCACTCTTCTCCCCACAGTGCTGAGACCCGGGTGCGGTTCCTGGGTCCCGGAGCCGCCGACGGCTGGAGCGGGTAACGTCACCGCCGGCGCCCGGGCGTGGGGCTGTCCCCGAGCTGTCCTGCTTCGCAAGGCTCCGGTGCTGCGCTCTTCCCCTGGCAGTGCCCGCGGGGGTGTGGGGCAGCCCCCCGGGGCGCGGGGGTGTCTCCTCTTCCAGCGCCGAGGGGTTCGTTTCTCTTGGGCTTCCGCTGGTGTTTCAGTGTGGCTCGGTCGCCGTGCGGGGTCCCCGCGAGCGCCCCGGGGCGAGCGGGGTCTCTCATCCCGCCTCTTCCCTCGCAGGATCTCGCAGCCGGAGCCCCCGGCGGGCAGGCAGGGCCCCCCCGCGCGCCCCCGGCCCCCGCAGTGGCGTCAGACCACGGAGCTGCAGGTCATGCGTGGCAGCAAGGTGAGGGTGCGGGGGGTTCGCTCCGGTCCTTGGGGTCCCCCGTGGCCGAGGCCGCCCGGTCCCCGCTCTGTGGCACCAGGAGCAGGCTGGCACGGCCACTTGGCCGCTCGCCGGGATCGGCACCCATGCCAGGCCGGGGCTGAGCCCTGGAGCTGCGCGCTGGGGGGCTGAGGAGGGGGGGTCTCTGTCTCTGCTTGGCGGCGGGAGGGGGGTCTCCGCATGCTGCATGGCTTGTCCCCGCTCTCCCTCTCTCCGCAGCCGGCTGCCCTCGGCTCGGCCCGGCCCGACCCGCCCTCCCGGCCCCTCCCGCCGGACCCTGTGCCCAAGGTAACGCCCGGGCGGGGTTGGGGGGGTCCCTCAGCCCCCCACCCCGGCCCCCACTGCATGCCTGGCTGCGCTCCAGCTCTCGGGGACTTCTGTGACACGGCTGTCCCCAGAAACCCCTCCTGCCCAGCAGGAGGCTGGTCCCTGTTCCCCCACCCCGTCCCTGCACTTCCCCCAGCTCTCTCACTGTCCCCCCTCTCTCTGCCCAGGCCCCCCCCTCGGACAGGCCGCCCCCCCCCACTCGCCCCCTGCCCGCGGACCCCGTGGTGCTGCCGAGCCCTCAGGTAAGGGCGGCGGCACCCGCCTGTGGGGCAGGAGGCGAATTCCCACCCCCCTGAGCCCATCAGGGGGGTCAGACCTTACTGGAGCTTTGACCACCCCCCTTTCACGTCCCCCCACAGCCTCCAGGTCCAGCCAAGCCGCCCCCGCCGCAGCGGCCGCTGCCCCTGAACCCTCCAGGCCCTTCGCTGGCCCGCGATGAGACCCCCTCGGGGCACCCCTATGTCACAGTGATCCCTGCCAGGTGAGCACAGGGCGGGCAGGACAGGGCTGGGGGGCCTGGGGGGGCTGTAGGGCTTGGGGGTTGTTGTGGGGTGCCAGGGTGGGGTCTGCACGGGGACAGTGAGGTGCGTGTTGGGGGAGGGGACACACGAGGAAGGGGAGGGTGAGAAAGGGGGTGAGGGGGCAAGGGAGGGGTCTGTAGGAGGCAGGGGGAGCTGCGGGGAGAGCTGTGAGGACCCTTCTTCTCACCCCATCGCCCCCACCCCGCCTCTCTCCCCAGGCCCGCCCCAGCCCCGCCAGAGGCCTGAGCCACGGGCCGGGACAAGGCCGAGCTCTGCCGAACCCCACCGGGCCCCCCCTGCCACGTCAATAAAGGGGCTGTGAGCTGCCTCCGCGCTGCCTCCGCCGCACCGGGAGCGACACCGGGCCCGCGGGACACCGGGAGCGGCCCCGGGATACCGGGGGTGGGGGGGAGGAGGCGGCGCCGAACTACAACTCCCAGCAGCCCCCGCGCCGGAAGGGGCTCCCGGCAGACAGCGCCCCCTGGCGGGCACCGCGCGCACCGGCAGCGGGGGGGGTCGGTGTCCCGGGGGGCCACGTGGGCGAGGGGACACGCGGGGGACAGATGTGTGTAAGAGATGTCCTGTGTGCACGGGCACGTGTGTTTGTGTGTGTAAGAGCTGCTCCGTGGGCACGGGCACACGTGGGCAGGGGCCGCAGAACTGCCATGGACATGGGCAGACACGTGTGCAAGAGCTGCCCTGTGGGTTTGGGAACATGTGTGCTCTGTGTGCACATGCACATGCGTGTACAAGAGCTGCCTGTTGGGCAGGAACATGCACATATCACACATGGGCACACGCGTGTGGAAGAGCTGCCTGGTGGGCACAGACACACGTGGAGGAGTTGCCCTGTGGGCACATGCACATGTGTGTGCCAGAGCTGCCACATATGTGGGCAGATGTGTGTGCAAGAGATGCCCCGTGGTCTCAGGCTCACTCATGAGCAGGAGCTGCTCTCTATGGGCACAGACACACGTGGGCAAGAGCTGTTGAGTCTGCGTGGACATGTGTGTAAGAGCTGCCCTGTGGTCACACAAGTGTGCAAGAGCTGCCAGGCACACGGGCACACGTGTGTGCCAGAGCTCCATTTGCACAGGGACACGCATGGGCAGGAGCTGCCACACGTACGGGCACACATGTGCAAGAGCTGCCTGGCAGGCAGGGACACATGGGCGGGAGCTGCCACACACATGAGCACACACATGTGCAAGAGCTGCTTGGTGGGCACAGACACAAGTGGGCAGGAGCTGCGTGGTGGGCCTGGGCACACGCGTGTGCAAGAGCTGCCCCGTGTGCATGGACCATCCGTGGTCCCCACAGTGCCCGCCCGGTGCTGGTGCCAGGGCTGGTGCCAGTGGGTGCCGGTGCCCAGCCAGGGTGGGAGGGTGGGCACGGGGAGCCTCTCCCGGTGCCATCGATGTCCACGGTACCGGGGCGGTGCCGGCTTGGGGTGGGGGCACCGGGAGGGTACCGGGAGGGTGGCGAGGAGCTGGATTGCAGCCGGGCTGCCAGTCCCGGTGCCGGTGTAGATGCAGGTCGGCGGTACCAGTCGGTGTGGAAGGTCTGCTGGTCTCGGTGCCGGTGATGTCTACGGAACCGAGGAGTTTCCAGGGATGCCGGTCCCAGTGCCGGTGGATGTCGGTGGTACGGGGGGTTGCCGGATTGGGGCGTGGCTGCCGGTGCCGGTGCCGGTGCCGGTGCCGGTGCCGGTGCGGGTGCCGCTGGATGCCGGCGGTACCGGCCGGCGGAGGGTTGCCGGTCTCGCTGCCCGTGGGCGCCGGTGCCGGTGGGTGCCGGTGCCGCCCGCCAAGGGTTAATGGCACTCGGTGAAGTTGCCGGGCGGCGGCGTGGCGGGATTGGCCCGAAGTTGTCGGGGCGGGCCGGGCCGTGCCGAGCCCC
>JAWWES010000071.1:2489791-2503237 GCA_035583135.1 Lophotriccus pileatus
CCCGCCGCCGGCGGAGCCATGCGCCCCGCGCCGCTGCTCGGGCTCCTGCTCTGGGCGCCGCTGCTCTGGGCGCCGCCGGTGCGCGTCACCCGCCACGGCGTCCACTGGAACGGCAGCAACCCCAGGTACCGCCGGCCGCCCCCGCCGGCCCCGCCGCCTTTGTGCGCCCCGGGCCCCGCCGAGCCCCGGGCCCCGCCGAGCCCCCGGGCCCCGCGCCGCCGCCACGGGACGGGACGGGATGGGATGGGACGGGAGGGGCGGCGGGAGGGGGGCTCCGGGCTCCGGGGGGGGCGGGGCTGCCCGGCCACCGGGCCACCACCGAGCGCCCCTGGGAGAGGTACCGAGACGGGGAGCACCTCCCGGTGGGAGCGTGCGGGGAGCATCTCCCGGTGGTGCTGTGCCCCCCGGGCATCGCCGGCAGCACCGAGCCCCGGGGTGGTGCTGAGCAGGTGAGTGGCCCCGGCGGTACCGAGCCCGCGTGGTACCGAGCCCCTGGGCATCCCCGCCGGCACCGAGCCCCCGGTGGTACCTCCCGGTGGCACCGAGCCCCGGTGGTACCGAGCCACTGGGCAGCCCTGGGCGTTGCCGAGCTGGTGAGAACCCCTCGGGGTGCTGAGCCCAGAGGGGCACCGAGCCACTGGGCATCCCCGGTGGTAGCAAAGCCCGGGTGGCACAGAGCCACCAGGCACCCCAGTGTGCCACCGAGGCAGCGAGCACCCCTGGGTGGTGCTGAGCCCCAGGCACTGCTGGTGGCACTGAGCCCTGGGTGGCACGGAGCAGGTGAGTCTCCCCCGGTGACGCCGAGTTCTGGGTGTTCCACACCGGTGGGCAGCCCTGGTGGCACCAAGTCGCCCGTGGCACCAAGCTGGTGGCCACTCCTGGGGGCACCAAGCCCCCAGTGAGCATCCCAGTGGCACCAAGTCCTCAGTGGCACCGAGCTGGTGGGCACTCCTGGTGCTGCCAATGCCTGGTGGTACCCAGCTGTGCCGAGCCTGAGTGCCCTTGGTGGCACTGAGCTTTGGGCATCCTCTGGTGGCACCAAGCTGGTGGGTGGCTGTGACAGGGCTGTGGGTTCCTGTGGTGGGTGTCCCCACTGCTGGGGGCCACCCCAGCCCCTACCCTGCCAGGGGTGCTGCCTCTGGGCTCTGCCATCAGCGGTGGGCCAGGGTCCGGCCCTGCCCTGTCCCTGCTCCTGGCCTCCTCCATTTTAGGTATTTCCCAGCTTCAGGGAGCAGGGGGCAGGGTCAGGATGCTGGGCCAGGATCCTGCGGGCTGTGCTCCCCCATGCAGGTCCTGTGCCCTGTGCCTGCAGGACTGGGGTAGGTGGGCACAGTTGCTGCCTTGTTCCCCCCCCGTGGATGGGAGAGGTGGGACCCCACCACCTGTGGGAAGTGGGGCTCCGTGTGCCCCTCAGCAGGGTCAGGCAGCCCTCGGCCCTGCCCGGGCCTGTCCTGGCCAGCGTTGCCCGTGGGATGCTCTGAGTCAGCAGGAACCTGTGCCCCATCCTGTCCTCGAGTAGCCCCCGGCCCTGCTGGGGGGCTCAGAGGCCCGAATTCCCCCCTCACCAGCACTGCCATCCCAGTGATGAATGTTCTGGTCTCTGCCAGGACTCTGCACCGTCCATGAACGCCGGCTGTACTGGGGTGGATGAAGGGGGGTTGGGGTCTCCCTGACAGCCCCCCCCTGCCCCATTACCTTCCCATGCCCAAGCGTGTGCAACGCACGTGTGTGCACATGTGTGTGCACACGTGTGTGCCCGCAGAGCTGTCTGCTCCACCCCGGCCTGGCCGCACACGCTGTGAGCTCACTGCAATCCTGCCCGTGCCTGAGCTGGGCCCCCTCCCCTGCCCTCCCTGCCGCCAGAGCCCCCCCTGCCCCGGCCAGCGCCCCCTGCCAGCACCGTGCCAGTGCGGGAGCGTCCCGCCGCACGGCCCCCCACCGGGGTGTCATGTCCGATCAGCGGCCAGGCGGGTGCCTGGGGCGAGGGGCTTTGTGCCCGGGCAGCGTGGCTCTCCCCCCCGCCTCCGGCCGCGGTGGCCGAGCCCATTCAGCTCCAGCGGCCTGCGGCTAATCCGAGCTGATGCCTGGCTGCGTGGCGCGGGCGGTGTCCAGGCTGTGTTTTGGGGGAAAGCCCGGCTCCCTGCTCCGCCGGGGCCGGGGGGGCAGCAGCAGGACACCCCTCCCGGCGAACCCCCCGGCCCGTCCTGCCCGGCAGGTTCCTGCGGGACGACTACTCCATCCAGGTGGCCATCAATGACTACCTGGACATCTACTGCCCGCACTACGAGGGGGCCGTGCCCGCCGGCCGGGCAGAGACCTTCACGCTCTTCATGGTGGACCGGGAGGGTTATCGCGGCTGCTACGAGACCCCCGGCGCCTTCAAGCGCTGGGAGTGCAACCGGCCCCGGGCGCCCTTCGGGCCCGTCCGCTTCTCCGAGAAGATCCAGCGCTTCACCCCCTTCTCGCTCGGCTTCGAGTTCCAGCCGGGGGAGACCTACTACTACATCTGTGAGTCCCCACCCCCCGGGTGCCGTGGGGGTTTGGGGGGATGTGGCGTCAGGGAGGTTCTGGATCCCCTGGGGTGAGGACTTCATGAGAGGTTCAGGGTGCAGGGGGTGTTTGTATGTCCTGGGTGAGGGCATGAGGGGGTCAGGGTGCAGGGGGTTTCTGGATGCCCCCAGGGTGCAGGGGGTGTCTGGGTGGGGGCACGGGCAGGTTGGGTTACAGGAGGCTTCTGGATGGCCTGGGTAGGGGCACAAGAGGGTCAGGGCACCCCAGGTTCAGGGTGTAGGGTGGGGTGTGGATGCCGTGGGGTGGGAGGTGCATGGGAAAGGGGGGTACAGGAGGTGTGTGGATTCCCCGGGGTGGGGGTGCATGGGAAGGTGGGGTACTGGAGGTGTCTGGATGCCCCGGGGCGGGGACACGATGCGGTCAGGGTGCACATACTGGGGTCGGGGTGCCCCCGGGTTCGGGATTTCTGGATGCCCAGGGCTGGGGGCACAAGGAGGTTGGGGTGCCTCCGGGATTCGGGGTGCCCGGGGGAAGGGGGGGGTCTAGGTGGCCCTGTGTTTGGGGTGTGTGAGAAGGGAGTCTTTATGCTGCGGGTTCGGGGTGCGGGGTGGGGTCTGGATGCTGCAGGGTGGGGGCGCCCGGGGGGCGCCGTTCCCTCAATCCGCCGGGAGGGGGCGCCCCAGGCCCGCGCTGACCCGCCGCCGGGGGGGTCCCGTCGGGCCGGGGGGGTCGTGCCGAGGGGTCCCCGCTGATCCCCCCCATCCTGCCCAGCCGTCCCCAGCCCCGAGAGCGCCGGGCGCTGCCTGAAGCTGCGCGTCACCGTCTGCTGCCGAGGCACCAGTGAGTCGGGCTGGGGGGAGGCTGTGCCCCAAAACCCGGCGGCTCCCCCACCCCCGGGGCAGCCCGGTCCCCGCAGGGGGGGTACCGGGCCCTCGGGGGCGATGCCACGGGTCCCTGACACCGGTGGGGTTTGTTTCAGCGCCAGAGCCACTGACAGAGGTGCCCAATTCGCAACCCCGTGGGCGTGGGGGACCCGAGGGTGAGTACAGGGGGGTAAAAGGGTGGTGGGGGCCCGGGGAGCGGCTCTCCCTGACTGCTGCTCCTGCCCTGGCAGACGCTGTGCCTGCGCGGGGCACCGCGGTCCCACCGCAGCCCTGCCGCCCCTGCCTGGCGCTCGTGCTCCTGGCCCTGCTCCGGATCTGACCCCGGCGCTGCCCGTGGTGGGGGGACGGGCTCCTCTGCCCCGGCGCCGCTTCCAGACTCTTCCTCACCGCCAACGCCCTCAAGCCCGTGGGGCAGCCCCAGGCCACGACCCACCCGCCGGACCTCCGCGAAGCCGAGCCGGGGCCGGGAGCTCCCAGGCTGGAAGGTGAGGGGGGAGCAGGGAGGCTCTGGGGCGGTGGGTGGGCACCCACTTGCTGCACTGCAGCGTCCCTTGATGGGGGTCTCTCCCTCCCAGGACCGTCCCGTCTCCCTCCCGGCATCGCCGCGCGTGGGGATTGCCAGGGCTCAGCACCGCCGGACACCGGCACCGCCCCCACGGCATCGCCCCGGCGCTGGGCTCCCCTCGGCGAACGCCCGCTCTGCCCCATGGCCGTCGCCTCATCTCGTGCCTTCCCCCATGGACCCCCCGCCCCAGGGGGCCCAGGGACCACCCCCCCCCGGCCCTGGAGCGGGGCAGCAGCTCCGATGGCAGCGTCCACCACTGCCGTGTCCTCCTCCTCCTCCTCCTCGTCCGGTGAGGACACACCGATCTGTCTTCTGGGAAGACGCCTTCCTCAGTGCCCTCAGTTTGGTTTTAACCCCTGGTAGTGACTGAGCAATACAGTGTTTGCAAGATCGCTGTGCCCCAGCTGTGCGGCCCCCCTGACCGTGCCCCTGTTCCTGCAAAGGTCCCAGGGCAGCCACTCTTGGGGGGTCCCTGCCCCTCTCCCCCTCCAAGGCCTTTAAGGCCCAGGGTTTAATTGCGGTGGTTTGATATTGAGTCGTCAGTTCCTGCCACCGGAGAGCTTTAATTACAGGCAAGCTGCCGGTAATTAGCACCTGGCGGTGGGATGAGCACCAGGACAGAGGGTCAGGGGGCAGCAGGGTTGGGGGTCACTCACCCAAAACCCCCAGCTGGGCGTCCTGGCCCCACTTGCCGCCCTTGGACGGGGTTGGGGTGCCCACAGGGCAGCCATTCTCTGTCCATCTGCCTGTCTGCTGCACACCCCGTGAGATGCACTCCCAAAATGGGCGGCTTTGGGGGGTTTCCCCTTCCCCAGTGGGCGTCCAGGCCACTGCAGGGGCCAATCCCACAGCACAGCCAGGGCCCTGCCAGGGTCATGGCTCCGGTGCAGCCACATACCCCGGGCTCACCCACCAACAGGAGGGTCCTTTGAGGCTCCTGGGCCCCCATCCCATGAGTGCAGCCCCCCCTGCCCTCCCAGGGGGCCCAGATGTGGTCCAGCTGCCCCCAGGGCTGCCCACAGCAGGGTCCCCCAGCCCCTCGCCGCGCAGGCGTTGCCGGCCGCCTGCCGCAGTGGTGCCGGGCACGTCAGACAGGTTTTATGGCTTCTGGGAGAAAGAAGCTGCTTGGCAAGAGAGGCTGAGCGAAAGCATCGACCGCGCCGCTCCCCTCCCCCCCCGCAACACCACCGCCGCTGCCTGCCCTTCCCCCGCCACACCCTGCGCCCCATCCCTGCCTGCACCCCAACCTGCACCCCATGAAAACATCTCGGGGACATCTGATCCAAGAGACCCCCGTGAGGGATGCTGAAGGACCCACCTGGGGGAAATGATGATCTATGGGACCCCCATGCAAGGATTCCCAGGGTCTGTGCCCTGTGGGACCCCCACGTGGGGGATGCTGGGTGGGGGAATCCTCCCAAAGGATCCCCATGCAGAGATGCTGCGGGGAGGCAACTGTGCCCTGCAGGACCCTCATGCAGCGAATCTGGGGGGTTGTGCCCTGTGGGACCCCCACGCAGCCATTCCAGGAGCCCGTGTTCCAGGGGACAGCCGCACCCAGTGGGACTCCAGGTATTCCAGAGGGGGCCGCCCGTTGTGCCGCCCCTTCCCCAGCCCCCCAGGGATTGCCAGGAGAGGCCGAGGGGTCCCTCTGGCGCCCCCAGGGGTGGGTGCTGGGTCCGGGCTCAGCGGGGTCCTGTCCTTGAGCCGGCGTTGTTTGGTATGCGGGAGCCACCGCCGGCTTCAAATCCCATCGACTTCCAATGAGCAATGCCATCAATAACGGCTAATTGATGGCGCGGCCGCTCCAAATCAGATTCCCCGTCCCCTGAATCCAATTGATGGCTCCGCACCCCGCAGCCGCCGCGGCAGAAATTGAATCTATTCAAGGAATGGGCTCCATTAGCCCATCCCTTCTGTCTCGCCATCCCCCCGCCTCAGGGCCCCCCTCCCGTCCTCCCTCCCCCCCCACACCCCAACCCCGTACCACCCACGCCAGCCTGGGGTGCCACGGGGAGGAGCGGGGGCTGAGCATGCCGGGTGCCCCCGTGGGGCAGCCCCGGGTGGGTGGGAGCGAAAGGCTCCGAAATTTGGAAGGGAAAAAAACATTTATCGCCTGGAATAGCAAGTGATGGGAAATGTTAATAGGCAGAGCTGAGATGGAGAGCGGGATAAAGAGCAGTGCCGTGCCAGGGGCTGGGAGCCACGGCGAGTGGCGAGGTGGGGGCACGGCACGGCCATACCCACCCCATGCCCCAGCTTGCCAGCAGGACAGGGACCCGTGGGTGCATTGTGGCACTGGGATGAGCCCAGGCACGGTCTCCCAGCCCCGTGGCGTTCCCAGCAGCTTCCACTCCTGGCGCTGGGTCCCTCATCTGGCCGTGCTGCCAGAGTCCCCCCCACCCAGCCACGCCGGGACAGGAGCCCCAGCATGCCCCCAACACCCCTCACCACCCCGGGGTGAGGGTGAGGCCAGGCATGACAGCCGTCCTGGAGCAGCCCTAGGACACACGATGGGGGGGGAACGAGGCATGGTGCCCCCCCTCAGAGGGCTGGGAGGGAGGAGCACGGCCCCCCAGGGCAGTGGGGCCCATCCCTGGCTGTCCGCCACGGGCGAAGGGCGACGGCTGCAGCGCCCACCCAAAGAGCTGCCGAGAGCATCCCGGAGATGGGAAATGGCTCTGTGTCACCATGGAAACGGGGCCACCGGCTCGCCATGCCGAGGGGACACGTGTGCTGAGGGGACACACGCGTGCCGAGCCCCGAGGAGCGGGGCACTGGGTGCGCAGGGCAGGGGGGCACAATGCACTGGACACCGGGCGCTGGCCACGGGCTCCTCCGGACCCCAGAGCCACACCACGGAGCCCATCACCCACCTCGGGCCAGCCCCCTCGTCACCCAGTGGTGGCAAGCACTTAGAGGGATGCCACCCCTTCGCGGTGCCACCCTGGCGTGATGCCAGCCCAGCGTGATGCCACCCCAACTGCGCCACCACAGCGGGGCTGAGCGCAGGGCACGGCGGGCAGGGCCGGCTGTTCCCCCCAGCAGCCGCCTGACGATGCGCATCGTCAAGGTTATAATTTAGCGAAAAGCTCAGCGGGGGCTTGGAGGGAGCCGGCCCGCACCGGCTAATTAACCGGAGCCGCACGCACCGAGCCTGCTCCTGCCATAGCAATGAGGGTGCGGGCACTGGGCTGGCGCCGGCACGGGGGTTCTCACATCCCACCCGCGTCCCGTGGGATGGGGTGAGCGGCTGTGGCTCCGCTGGCCAGTCCCAGCTGCCAGGTGGGAACAGTGGGCACCGACACGGCCGCTCCGGGGGCCGGGGTGGCGGGTGCGGTGGCAGGGAGGGTCACCGGGGCGTGGGGATGTGGGCACGGGCAACACTGCCTGCACCACCGCCCTTCTGGGCTGGGTGTCTGTCCTTGGTTGTGTCTGTCTGCCCGTGCCCTTGTGCGTGCTGGAGGGCCCCCCTCCTCCAGCCCAATGTAATCCTGATGGACAATAATCCTGCTGTGCTGGAACAGGGACGGGCAGGAGCTACCTTTGCTGCCAGCACTGCCTGGACCTGCTGCATACTGAGGGGCTGTGGGGTCCCCCTGCTGGGACCCTTTCTGGATCCCCAGGGAGGATGACTGGGTGCAAATGTCCTGGTGTCACCACCCCAGCACGCCACGTCCCCATCCCCAGGGCAGCCAGACAGTGAGGACAGGGGTTGGAGTGGGCTCCCAAGGGTGCCCAAGTGGGTGCTGTGGGGTCAGTCACAGTGGCTCACACCTCCCTCAGTGCCGTCCAGTCCCTCTGGGCACGTGTCCACTGGGAGGGTGTTGGGGAGATGGAGAGGTTGGAGCCCTGACACGTCTCAGGGCTCCCTCCTCCCCACGTCCATCGATCTGCCCTGTGCTCCTTTGATCCTCAGGCCGCTAACGAGCTTCCCTGGCAAAGTTACCTCGTTAGCTGTGCCAGATCCCGGTGCTGCCCGGCCAGCGTCTGGCTCTGCCAGGCACAGGGCTGGCATGCCCTGCTCTGCCACGACCAGCCCCCTGCATCCCTGTGGTCCAGCCCAGGCACGGGGACAGGATGGGCAGGTCCCAGCAGCTGGCAGGAGGATGGCGTGGCCGGCCCGTGGCCAGAGGCAAACGCAGCACAGGCGGATCAATGCACTGAATTATTGAGCAAAGGAGCACGAAGGGGCTGCGACGGTAACACCCCGCATGGGGGGCACGGGGGCCGCACTCACACCCGGGCATGGGACCCCCACCTACCCCAGATGGAGCGACTGGGCACCCACTGCCAGCCTGCAGCGATGCTGCCCACCCACCCAGAGGGTCCTCTGCCACCCCCTCGTGTGAGAGCAGAACGGGGCGCCTCACTCCCCCCAGCACCTCTTGGTGCTCTCCTGGCTATCCCTGATGGTGTCCCTCGCCCAGCACCCGGCTCCCAGCAGGGCAGCATCACCCAGTCTGCAGCTGCAAGCTGGCAGAAGGACCCCCCGTTTTCACGGTGGTCCCTGCGCCCCCGGCCCCTCTCAGGAGCCTTTTGCCAGCGATGCATTATTGAAGCCCCCCCCCGTGCCGGCGCTTACGGCCGCCGTGACGGCAGGCGCTGCATCAGACCTGATGAATATTTCAGGCCCTGAAATCTCCTGCGCCTGCAGGCTTAGCCCCGGCCCCCCTGCTGCCCCTCTCAATTTATTAGCTCATTGGATTCTCTGCCCTTCTGCCTGGCACCAAGGGCACTGTGTCGCCTGGTCTCGGTCCCGGGGGGGGTCACCCACCTCCACGGCTCCTGCCCGGGATGGGATGGGGAAGGGCGGTCCCTGAGGGGGAACTGGTGCCCATTGTTGATGCAGAGCTGGACCATCCCCACACCACCAAGCTGTGGGTTCCTGGGATGGCTCCTGTGTTCCCTGGGACTCCTGTGCCCAACCCCATCCCTCTTTTGTCCCTGAGGGGCTGCAGTTCCCCTGGCACCGTTCCTGCCGGGTCAGGGCAGGAGCATGGGAAGAACAACAGCGTGGATCTATCCCCACCACCCCCAGCCTGGCACTCCCACCTCTGCCAGTGCTCCCAGGTGCTGCTTGTGCCGTGATTTATGTACGGTGGGAGCAGGGTCTCAAGGCTGCTCGTCACCCCTTCATTGGATTAACGTCACTTAGGCACCCCCAGACACCTCACAGGGGACGCCGGGACGAGCAGAGCACGGTGCTCCAGGGCCAGCAGGCAGCCAAGTACCGATACTGGCGACCACAGCCCCATCTCGGTGTCCTTGTGCCTTCCCCAGGGAGCTGTGACTGCCGTGCTGCAGCGGGGCCACGCGCCAGGCCCCTGCCACGCTCGCCCTGCCCACGCCACACGGCTCCCACCCGGCACGGCCCTCACGCCCTCCGGCACCCCCATGCCGTGTCGGAGCAGGAGGGGCTGGGAGCGAGGCTGGGGCTGCCACCAGCGGGTGATATTGGAGCGATGT
Source organism: Lophotriccus pileatus (assembly GCA_035583135.1). Classification (NCBI taxonomy): domain Eukaryota; kingdom Metazoa; phylum Chordata; class Aves; order Passeriformes; family Tyrannidae; genus Lophotriccus; species Lophotriccus pileatus. Next base: position 2,499,221 of record JAWWES010000071.1, read on the forward strand.
TGAGGCCGGGAGGGAGGTTTGCCATGCGGGAGGCGAGGAAAGGAGCCGGCTGAGTCACCCGGTGCCGGCTGCTGACTCAGGCGCTTCCTGCCAGGTAGTCCCGGCTGCCGGCGTGTGGGCTGCCGGGACATGGGATGTGGCAGAGGGGACAGACGGGCACTACCCGGCACTCCAGCCCAGCACCAGCCATGCCGTGGGGTAGGCTGAGCTGAGAGCGTGCGTGCGTGGCGACCTGGTTCTGCCTGGGACCACCCGCCTGCCAGGGCAGCATCAGGACCGTGGCTGCCGGCCCTGGGGAGACTCCCAGCCGCCACCTCTGGGTGCCCACACACCCAGGGCGGGTGAGATTTGGCACGGCAGGGCCTGCCAGGGCCGGGGTTCCGACAAGCAGGCGCCCGGCGCCCAGGGCAGGAACCCTGCAGCTTCCTCCCGTTGCCCAGCGCCGGGGCTGGGAACCACGAGCAGCCTCCTCCAGCGGCTCCAGTGAGGAAGCTGATTTCCTCCGGCAGCCCTGGCACCGCTGCCCGCTCGCTGGTGGCCAGAGCTCAGCACCATCCGCTCCAATCCTGCACCGTCCAGCCCCACATCAATGAGCTCAAGCTGCTGAGGTATTAATTAACGAATTGTCCCCATGCCCCTCTGCACAGCGGGGCTCACCTCTGACCCACCCTGGCACGAGGCCGCTCTGCCTGGACCCGTGGCTCACCAGGGAGGTGGCCTGGCAGCCCGTGGCACTGCCACCCATCTTCACCACCCCTGTGACTACGCTGCCAGCACTCTGAGCCCAGCCCCAGGGTGTCCCACAAGATACTTCCAGGGCTGGGGGTCCCTCCTCTGCCTGGGAAGTGGGAGGGCTCAGGCGCTTACCCGGCGCTCATCAAGGCGCTGAGGCAGCGCAACCATCCGTGAGGCTTCATTCAAATTTAACGACCAACACGGGATATATAAAAGGGAAGGGGCAGTGAGGAGTGGGTCTGGGAGCCAGCGGGCACACGGAGTGAGCTGAGCATTCCCCAGGCGTCCCGGCCCGGCAGGACAGCCCCGTGCCCGAACACCAGCGAGGGGCTGCGCTAAGCGCTGCCAGGAGGAGCTGGCAGGAGCCAGGACAGCTCATTGCCACATGGACATGCCAGCGCTGCCTGCTCCCCGACCCGGGCCACCGGCCCTGCCTACCATTGGCATGTTCTTGCCGTGTCTGGCTGGACACGTGCCGGCACCTGGCTCCCGCGGGCGGGTCGGGAGCCCTGAGCTCAGCGCGTTGGGGCCCGGTAGGTGTGGCTGGTGAATATTTCATGCCCGCGTTCACCGAGCCCTTTCTTGGTTACACTCCTGCCTCCTCCCCGCGCTCTCGCCATGTTTATTTATTTAATGAATTATTTAACGGCTCCCCCTCTCGCTCGGGGGGGCGCTGCCCCCGCCCCCCCCCCCCCGCCCTCCCCGCTCCCCCAGCCCAGCTCCCAGCCCGGCGCGATGATTTATTGAATGCCGGCTCTGCTCTGCGGTTGCGACGTGCTGTCACAGGAAGCTGCGGTTAAATATTAACCGAGGCGGGCAAAGCGGGTCCCCTGCCCTGCGGCAGGACCCCTGTGCCCGCCCTGCTCCGGCCACGGCAACGCCCCGATGCCCGCGGATGGAGGGTGGGAGGCTTTGTTCCAGCACCCACCGCTTTGAAGCCGAAAAAGCTGCTGGTTCTCAGCACGACGGGCGCAGGGTGGAGCAGACAGAGGGGGCATGGAAATGGGGGAGAATCAGGGCTGTTCCTGGAGAGCTTGAGGCCTGTTGTGTCCTCTGGAGAGCGAAGCCACCTGGCTGTGTCCCCCAGCCATCCCGCCACAAACACCATATCCCTCTGTGGCAAAACCCCACCGTGTGCCAGGCTCTGTCACACCTGCGGGTGACGCCTGGTGGGTGCTGGCAAGTGGTCACACACTGTGATGCACCGGGGCTGTGACCTGCCATCCCGGGTCCCTCCATCCCTGTCAGAAACCCCCCAAAATCAAGGGGCTGTGGGGGAAGGGGGGGACCCCCGCGGCGTGCGGGTGCTGGCGGCACAGCGGCGTGTGCGTTGCCAGGAGCGGGGGGGGTTTCCATGTGGAGGTGGGTGTTGCCATGGGTTTGCCGAGCCGAGGCGTTTCCATGGTGGCAGAGCAGTGCTGCAGGTCCTCCCAGAGGTGCGCGGCACCCCGGGATGCCACGGCTGCTGCTGCCTCCACGGCACCCTGGCACCTGGATGCCCCAGCCCCTGCAGCCCCCCCTCAGTGCTCCCCCCCGCTCCTCCCCGCTTCTCACCCCCGGGCAGGCAGAGCCCTTTTCCACGTGTTGTGTTTTCTTCACTTCACTTCTCCAGATGAATAATTAATAGAGGCTTTTTTGGTCCTCCGGGCCCTTCCGCCGACCCCCTCCCCCTTCCCAGCAGGGCTCTGGCGGGGCCTTAGGCCCCCAGTGCCTCCAGCATGGATGGGGACTGGGGGCTGGGTCCTCCCCCAGTGCCAAGTGGGACTGAGGACCCGGGCCATCATCAGCCTCACAGCCAAAGGATTTTTGGGGTGCCTGAAAAGAGGTGTGTGGCTCTGCTTCCACACTGAGCTCCCCCCCCACAGCTCTGGGGAACCAGGAGATCCCCAATGACTCTGCATACGGTGTCACCTGCCCAGGCCTGGGAGCTGGTGTGGACGTGGGGACACGGCTGTTCGGCACCGCACCGCCCTGGCCGCGCTCCCCACGCCAGCGAGATGGCTCCTGGCGGGAGCAGCCCCGGCCGGCTCAGCAAGCCCAGCCGCGGTTTCGGGAGCCTCCTGGTTTCATTCACCAGCTCCCGAGGCTGCCAAAGCTCCGGGTGATGCACGGCGCTGGCACTGCCGGGGCAGAGGCCGCCGTGTCAGTGCCGGCGACGCGCGTGGGAGCCGGCGGTGTGAGCCGCGCGTGCCCGCGCCGGCGAGAGCGCGCTCGTGGCGTGCACACGTGTGCCGGGGCGCGGATCACCTGGCACACGGCTCTGCCGGGCGGCGCCACAGCAGTTGCTAAGGGATCTCCACGAGGACGGGCAGCGGGAGCTGGTGCTCAGCTCAGTCTCTTCTTTACATGTGGTCAGAAGGGACCGGAGCCCGGGAGCACCCACAGCACCCACCCATGACTCCCCTCTAGGGGTGCCCACCCCACGAACCCTTGGGGTGTGGGAAGAGTGAGGGCCTGGCCTTGTGGGTGGGCACTTGGCCCTGATGGCTCCTGAGGGAGGACAGGGCAGGAGGCAGAGCCCGGCACTGTGTCTGTGCTTCTCAGCACCCAGGCTGCCCATGGGGACTGGATGCCCACCCTCCCACCCCCTCTTATGTCCCCAGGGTGGCCAAACCCCTCTGCGAACATGTGTGACCCCCATGGCACTGAGAGCAGCAGCGTGAGGACCCTCTGGGGTCCTGAGCCCCCACCCACAGCTCCCTCAGCCACGCAGACTCACAGGGGTCAGTGACCTGAGGCCCAGCGCTCCCACCCAGGGAGACCCCAGTGTGGCATCTGGGTCTGGTGCCCCCCACCTGTGAGTGTCCCAGTGAGACCCCAGTGCCACTTGACCCAGATGGGACTGGCACTGGTGCCCCCACCCACAGGGGTCCTAGTGAAACCCCCACAGTGGTGGCACCTGACCCTAGTGGGACCTGGCACGGGTGTTTCCCTACATGGGGGTCCCAGTGAGACCCCAGTGTCAGCAGGACCTGGTCCTGGTGCCATCACCTGTGCAGGTCCTGCCGAGACCCAGACCCAGCACCCCCACCTAGGGGCATCCCAGAGAGACCCCAACAACATCAGTGGCATCTGATCCCAGCGGGACCTGGCACGGGTGCCCCCACCCGGGGGGGCCCGGTGAGATTCCGGCGGCACCTGATCCCCGTGCTATCCACCCGGGTGCCTCCACCCGCGGGAACCCGCAGCCCGAGCCCGGTGCCGATGCCGGTGCCGGGGCGGGCGGGCCCGGAGCGGCGGCGGGCGCGCGCGCGGGGGCGCGGCGGCGGCGGGAGCGCGCGG
>JAWWES010000071.1:2503413-2516504 GCA_035583135.1 Lophotriccus pileatus
CGCGGGGGCGCGGCGGCGGCGGGAGCGCGCGGGGCGGAGCTGGGCGCCGGGGCCGCGGGGCGCGGGCGGCTCGGGCTCGGTTCTCCCTCCATTCCCCCGGATCGCGGCGGGCTCGGGCGGCGGCAGGATGGCGGCTGGGCTCCTGCCCCTGCTCCCGCTGCTGCTGCTGCTACCGGGCCGGGGGCCGCCGGGGGCCCTGGGCAACCGGCACGCCGTGCACTGGAACAGCTCCAACCCGCAGTGAGTGCGGGCGGGGGCGCCGGGACCCGCACCGGGAGGCGGGGAGGAGGGGGTCCCCGGGGCGGCGCGGGGCGGGGGGCGCCGCCGGGAAGGACGCGGCGGGGACGCGGCGGGGATCGCGCTGAAGGATGCGCGGGGGGCGGCGGGCGACACCGGGAATGAGGGACCCCCCCCCCATACGCACACCGGTGCCGGTCTCCGCGCGGCGCCCTCGTGCGGGCAGGGCCGCAGGGTCCCCCGTGCCGGTGCCCCCGGTGCCCCTCGTCCTGCCCGCGGGGGCGGGGGTCGCTCCGAGGGAAGGGGGGCAGCCGCCCGGCCGGTTGGTGTCCCCGTGGCCGCGCTGCCGGGCGGGGCTCGGCGGCACCCGGTGCGGGCGCGGTGGGTCGTGGGCAAGGGGGGCAGAGCCCCCCGCCGCCCCCCGACAGCGGTGACCCGCCGGGGGTATCGGGAAGCGTCCAGCCGCCCCAGTGCATCAACCTCTCGGTGAGCCGGGGCGGGCAGGGGTCTTGCTCCCACCTCCAGACGCGCCCCCCGCCTGTCTGGGTGCGGGAGCGGCACCGGCGGCGCGGTGGAGGCACCGGCGGCGCGGTGGAGGCGGGGGGGCCCGACAGGTGCCCGCCGACCCCCACCACCTCGAACCGGCAGCATTGGCATCCCCGGGCCGGCGGCGGTGGCTCCCGGGGCTGCGGGGGCGGTGGGGGGTGCGAGCGGAGGGTGGGAACGGCTACCGGGAAGGGAGCGACCAGGGCTCGGTGGCCGTGGACACGCAGCCCCTCCCTCACACCCTGCGCCGGGGCTGCCCCTGCCCTCGCCGGCGCGGGGGGCTGCGTGGCACCCGCACCTGAGAGTGGATGTGTGATGGGGACGATCTGGGCTGGACCCCCCCCCGCGGAGGGGGGGCTGCGTGCCCGTGGTGTGTCTGCAGACCCCTCCAGGGGGATCTGCGCCCGCTGCCATCGCCCACCTCCCGGTCCCTCACCAGTGCGAGCGCCCAGGGGTGTGGCGGGGACGTGCGTCCAGCCAGAGCATCCCCTTGGTGCCCATCGATGTGAGGGCTCCCCAGGGCTCCCCCCCGACCCTGCACCCCTTTGTGCGGGGCAGGAGCAGCCCCGACAGCCCCCTCCCCTGCCATTGAGATTGTGTCGCCAGGCGGAAGCTCGGGCCCCATAAATCGTGCGTGTGTGCGACGTGCCGAGGCGCAGCACAATGGCGAGGTGCCGGGCTCGCCCCGCCGCGCTCAGCATCCCCCCGGCCCCTCCGCTCCAACCAGACCCCCGTCACCCCCCCAGTCTCATCCCCACACCGTGACACCGCCGCGACACGGGCAGGTGGGACCCACCCGCTCCCCCACCCTCACCCTGCCACAGCCCGGTGTCCCCACCCGTCACCGCCGTGACCTGCCGGTGCCCCGGCACCTCTCAAGGGACAGGGTGGAGGGGGTGCCATCAGTGCCCCCGCCGTGGCACGCCGGGGGTGTTGCGGCCAGACACCCGCACCCGCCGCGCACGCGTGTCTGGCGCGGCCGCGGGCGTCCGGCTCAGGGCACGGGCGGCGCGGTGGGGGCGGCTGCGGCAGAGCCGTGTCCCAGGGACTCCGGAGCTGATATTTATTGTTAGGCAGTGCGGCAGCTCGGACGCAATTACAGCCGCACGGCAAAGTGTCTGGATTAGATAAATTATGGGGGGAATTAGGCTCCCTGGGCCGCAGCCTGCAAATCCCAGCAACCCCGCTGCGAGCGGAGCCATAAACAAGCCCAGCGCGGCCCCGCCGGGCTCTCTGGGGAGGAGGGGGGTGCCGGCTGCGGCCGCTCCTTGGGGGCTGCGCCAGGCACCCCACAAATCTGTTGCGTCTCCCACCATGCCCCCACAGGTGGCCCCGTGGCCTCTCTCGGCGGGAGGACGAGGTGAGGGGCAACCCATGGGAGCCCATCGTGGTCCCGACAGTGCCTCGGGGAGCAGGGGGCTGGTGGCAGCTCAGCCCCCCTGGCGATGTGAGGCATGGCTGGGGGTGCCAGGGAGGGTCACCGAGCAGGCCATGGCGCCCCTCGTGCTGTGGGTTCGGGGTGTGTCTGCAAAGCCCTGGGGAGGTGTGAAGGCGGGATCCTCGGATCCGGCTCCTGCTCGGCCAGTTGTTGGTCCAGCTGCACATTCCATCCTCTGTCCCATCACCTCCTCTGGTGGCAGCCGGTGAGCCCTGGGGCTGTGGGATGACCTTTAGCTGGTCCCTGCCCTCCAATCCCGAGTCCTGCCAGGAACAGGCCCGACAGCACAAGGCAAAGCTGCAGGGCAGTCATATCTCACTCAGCACTGGCTTTTGGGGGGGCTGTGACCCTGGAGTGCCCCACGGAACGGGGCCAGGGGCTCATAGGGTGTCGCCAGCCGAGCCAGGCCCTGGCAGGCTGGTGCTGGTGGATGCGACCTCTCTGCTGAGCGTCCTGGCTGCTGAGATGGGGACAGTGATCTGTTCCTGTGTGTGGGCACAGGCAAGGCCAGCACCCCCTGCCACTGCTGCAGCCCCCAGGAGTCCCCCAGCGTGGGTTGGGGTGTGCCATGCTCTGCCACTGACTCCAATGTGGGGACTGAGGGTGCTGGTAGTGAGGGCAGTGAATGCAGTGGATGGGGCAGAGTGGGGGGATCCTGCAAGACGGGGAGTACACGGGGTGCTGGTGCCTGGCTGAGGTGGGGGGATCAGAGCCCACCTGAGTGCGGGGAGGGCCCAGCACTGTGTGTGACCCCCAGGTCATACAGCCCACCCAGCTCTGTTGTTGCCGCCACGCTCACCTCTTCAAAGTGGCTTTTATCTGGCTGAGGTTGTGTCGCAGGCAGTGAGGGCTGGAGTGGGCTCTGGAGTGGGCTCTGGAGTGGGCTCTGGAGAGCCTCAGCACAGAGCAGGCTCACTGGGGAGCATCTCACGCAGGAGAGGAACCACGTCCCTACAGAAGGGGTCTGGAGGGGGCCCAGGCTCCCCTGCATCAGCCAGACCCCAACACCGGGGGTGTGCACGGATGGATCCCCCCACTGCATCCACTGGCACCCACAGGGTGGGGGACGGTGTCACCAGCAGCAGGAGGGACCCCCTCCTTTCTGGTGGATCTGGGGGCATCCAGCAGGAGATACTGTGGGACATGGGGCAGTTGTGCCTGAGCAGGGGCAGTTCCCCACTTGGCTGCGGGGCTGGAGGAGGGGACGGTGGTGATGACACTGGCTGTGGTGTCCCCAGGCCAGCTCAGGGGGACTTGGCCACCCCCCACCCCACAGCTGTGCCCTCCAGGCTGGTCCCTGGTGCATCCAGAGTCCCCTGCCACCCACCCATGGGTGCCCAGCGTGGTGCTGGCAGGAGTGGGTGCCCGGGGGCAGAGGGTGCCGTGCCCTGTGAGTCACGGCGCTGGGCGGCACCGAACCCCAGCTCAGCAGCCGGGGTTCCCATGGGAGAAGCGGCCGCCAGTGTTGGGGTGCAACAGGGCCGGGGCCACCTGCTCCTGCCCGGGCCGGTAATTGAGTCACCGGTTGCGGATTGATGGTTTAATTAAAACCCAATTAGAAACCTCATTGATCTTGTCAGCAGCACGGGAAGGTGCCGGCTTTAGCCGGGATTACCGGGATCGCGTGGCCGTCAATAGTGATGGGGGGGAGCGGGGGGCAACCTGTAGGGTGGTGCTGGAGTCCCGGGGTGCTCGTGGAGGGCTGTGCCCATCACCTCACATGCCTGCTGGTGCCAGCCCCTCCGCCCGCGGAGCAGCCCCCCATCCTCCCCCCCTTCCCCGTGTTAGCCCCAATTCCCCACGCAGGGAGGTGGCCCCGGGGACACGGTGTGCCGGCGGTGCCGTTAGCGCCCGCGCCTTGCGGCTGCGCCAGGCAAGGCCGGGGGGGGGAAGCTGTGCCGTGGCTCGGTGCCACCCGCGTGCGTGGGCTGCGTCGCAGGCGCTGTCTGCCGAGCCAGCGCGCGTGTGCGTGGCCGTCTGGGCGCCGTGACTGTGCAGCGCTGGCTGCGTGGGGAGGGCTGGCACGGGGTGGGGGGAGGCCGTGCTGAGCCCCCCCCTCCCTCCATCTCCCCTTCTCAGGTGGGTGCAGAGGGATGGTCGGTCTGTCTGTCCATCGGGGTGGACCGGCCGGGGCGGTCGGTGCGCCTTTGCCTCTCGCTGTGGCGCGGGGTGACAGGAAGGGGACTCGTAAATCAATGGCACTTTTTTGTTCCCCCGGTGATCGATGGGCCCCGGATGCGCCAAAAGGACGAAGCTGCTGGAGCCAAACAAAAGGCCTGGCTGTGCTGGGGGGTGGGGGGATGTCCAGTGCCCGGGGGGGGCACCGTGCAGTCACCACATGGGGGACGCCCCACATCGCCCCGCTCATCACCACTGGCACCGCCAGCATGGGGTGCTGAGCCCCACTCCGGCCCCGCCGCCCTCCAGGCCTCTCCCACACCCGTGGGGATGAGCCTGCAGCGTGGGGGTCCAGGCGGGGGTCCAGTCCACGCCGTGCCACCGCTGCCGGGGCGTGCTGCAGTGCACCAGGCGCTCCCCAGCAGTGCGGGAGCCGGCGCGCGGCACGCAGCCCGGATTTATGGCGGCAGATGGGAGCGGAGCGGCCGCCCCGCTCACCGGTGGCTGCAGCGTGCCAGGTACCGGGGTCCCACCGGCATCCCTCTGGTGGGCGCCGAGCCCAGGGCCGGTGATGCCAGGGGACATCCATCTGCCCAGTGTGACAGGCTGCTGGAAGGTACCACCGCCTCGCCAAGCCCTGCTCTACAAACGCAGTCGTGCAGAAGCGATGCTGCCCGTTCTCCTCCCGCACTTAACCCTTCGGGCACTGCTGGAGCCCACCGTGCCCCGCTGGCCAGGCCGTGGCTGCCGGAGCCTGGGAGGTGGAGGGTCCATCCTGATCCTAGCACGGGGCAGCCCGTGCCTGCCCTGGGGTGGGTGCCACTGAGGAAAGAGGCCGAGTCCCTCTCTCCGTGTGTGTGTTCCTGGCCTTCTACACCAAACCGGGGCCCACGGTGCTACCAACAGGTCTCGGGGTGCTTTGGCCATGGCACTGGGGGAGCTGCTGGGTTTAGAAGTATCCAGCTGCAGCAGATGCTGCTCTACAGTGACTGTGCAGGAGCCAAGCACGGCAGGGACACAGTGTTGTGACTGAAGCTGCTGCCGGGGTCCCCTGGCTGTGTGTCAGGCCGTGGTGGCCCTATGGCTGTCTCCTTGTGGGGCCATTCCCCAGCCCTCCCAGCAGCTGATGATGCTCTGATGCCCTGGAGCTCCCGGCATGCCATGGCAGCTGGCAGTGACTACCACGGGGCCCTCACCACACCACCTGGGGCCCCTGAGCCCCACCATGGGTGCTGGTGTGTCCCAGCCCCGGGGGGAGACGTTGGTGCCTCGTTAGCGAGGCTGTTTATCAGGAGCCACTCTTCTTAATGAGCCGCTGCTTAACGAGCCCCAGCCTGGGGTCCCAGGGGGGGTTGTGCCTCAGCGCTGGTTGCCGCAGGGGAACGGGGAAGGGGGGGGTTACAGCTCCTCAGCACCACAGTACAGGGTTTCCTCCGGCACTGTGGGACACGGAGCCGTGTGTGACGCTTCCTCCGGTCCCTCGATCCCCTGGCATAGCCACAGCCCGGCCGCGGTGAACCCCGGCTGCCGGTGCCCGCCCCGGTGTGGGGAGCATCTATTGGGGTACGCCGGCGTCCCAGCCCCGCGTCCCGCGTGGAGTTAATTGCGATTTTCTCCTTGGGGCCATTTCTTTAATAACAAGCCTTTTTCTTCCCCCCCCCCCACCCCACCCGCCCCCCTTCCCACCACATCAAAGGGGGAAGATGAAAGGTCCCGGCGCCCGCTGAGCAAGGGTGGCTGCCTCAGCACCTTCCCGGCGGAGCAGTTGCCGGCGGGTGCCGGGCTGGGCTGCGGAGTAGCGGCTGCGCAGCGAGGGAGGGGCTGCGCTCCCTGTCCCACGCCTGACGAGCTCCACCATCAGCCCCCCCCCCCATCGTTGCCCCCCCGGTGCCGGAGGCGGCGCTTCTTGGCCCAACCCCCTCTCCCCCCCCAATCCTTTTGCTGCCCGGCACTTAACATCCCCCCTTCGGTTCTGTCTCCGGCGCTCGGCTCCTGGAGTGCCGCGGGCGCCGGCGGTGCCGGGGCTCCCCAAACAGCGCCGGGGGCGATGGTGCAGGGTGGGGCGGCTGCACGTGCAGCCCTGCCCGCTGCCTGCCCTGCCCTGCCCTGCCCTGCCCTGCCCTGCCCTGCCCTGGCGGGGAGACCCGCCGGGCGCTCGGCTGCGAAGGAGGGGTGGCCGGGGGGCCAAGCGGAGCCCCCGCCTGATGGGGGCTCGCAGGCTGGGGTTTGCCGTGAAGGGGCCGCGGTCCGGAGCGATGCGCCGCGAGCTGGAGCTGCCCGGGGGAGCTCGGCCGCGTGTGCCGCGATGCTGCGGTTCGTGTCCCGCGGGATCCGGGCTCGGGACCCCCCCCGAGGCGGCGCTGAGGCAGCGTGGGCCGGTCAGGGTCGGGTGCTGTCGCGGCGGGCTCGGTGCCGAGCCAGCGGCGGGTGGTAATTAATTGGCAGGAGCAGCGGGTCAGCGCGGCGGCGAGGATTACCGCGGCCGGGATTTCCGTCGGGCGCGGATTAGGAGCCAAACGGAGCCTCTCCTGAGTGGATCTGAGGGGATTGCTGCTCCTAATCAATGTAAATGAGGCTCCCCCAGGGCCACCCTTTACGGCATTAACGAACTAACGGGATTAGCCAGAGCAGGGTGAGAAATCCTGGCTCCGAGCTGCCGCGCGTGCCAGGGCCGTGGTGGGCGGCCGCGGTGGGTCGGCTCTGGGCTGCTGGAGGCAGGGAATGCCAAGGAATGCCGGGGTTCCCCGCACACCCGAGGGCTGCATGCCGCGGGGACCGTGCTGCCTGCAGGACCCCGATGCCTCTCTGGGTCCGTCTGTGCATCGTGCTGTGTCTGTCTCCTCCTTGAGGCTGCTGGCGCGTTCCCAGCAGGACCTGGCAGTGCCGTCACGTGTGCCTGCGCTCTTGCCCATCCCACCCGTGCGTGTGGCTTGACAACAGGCCTTCTCCCACCCCAGTCCACTCGTGCCCCCGGGGATGTTGGTTCTGCTCCACAGGTCCATGAGGTTGCACAGCCCCACAACAGAGGTTGAGCAGGGGGTGCTGCTGCTTCCAGTGTCCCCACTCTGCAACTTGCTCCTTGTCCAGCTCCCCATGGAGGAGAGGGGCGGTGTCTGGGGAGGTGCAGGGCACGTCTCTGACCGCCTCCATCCCCTCCTTCCCTTGCAGCCTGCGGCGGGAGGGCTACACGGTGCAGGTGAACGTCAACGACTACCTGGACATCTACTGCCCGCACTACAACGCCTCGGTGCCCGAGCACCGGCTGGAGCAGTACGTGCTGTACATGGTGAACGCGGAGGGGTATCGCACCTGCAACACCAGCCAGGGCTTCAAGCGCTGGGAGTGCAACCGGCCCCACGCGCCCCACAGCCCCATCAAGTTCTCGGAGAAGTTCCAGCGCTACAGCGCCTTCTCGCTGGGCTACGAGTTCCGCGCGGGGCAGGAGTACTACTACATCTGTACGTGGGGGCGCTGGGGCGGGACCCCCACACAGCCCCCCCCGCCCTGTAGGGCCCCTCTGCGCCCCCAGCAAGGACCAGCCCCCAGAGCTGGGGCCCTCCTGCACCTCCCACAGCTGGGCAGTTGTTCCCCCCTCCCTAAGAGTGGGCACCCGGAGCTCTGGGATGGGAGTTGGGGAAGGGTTGATGGTGCAGGGGGGGTGGTGCATGAGGTGGGGGAGAGATGGGGGCATGGGGAGAGATGGGGGCATGGGGAAAGATGGGGAACGGCATGAAGGTGTGGGTGAACGTGCTGGTGCGGGATGGGGGTGCTGGGGGGTGATGGTGTAGGATGGAGGATGCAGGATTGGGTACTGGTGCCGGATTGGGGTGCTGGTACAGGCCATTGGCACAGGATTCGGGTGCCGGTGAAGGTGCAGGATTTGGGGTGCTGCTGCATTCCCCCAGCCCAGAGCACACCCCTGGGCAGGACCAGACACCCCCAGGCCCAGACCCACCGAGCCTCGGGGTGCCCAGGGCTGGGGTCATTGCCACGGAGCCGCCCCCAGCCCTCTCTTGCCTTGCAGCCACACCAACACACAACCACCGCCGGGCCTGCCTGAAGATGAAGGTGTTCGTCTGCTGCGCCTCCAGTAAGTACCTCTGTGCCCACCCTGGCGGCTGTGGGCGAGCGGGGGGCGGCGTGGCCGGCCGGCGGGTCCCCTCTCCCTCCCTGGGGGCGGGGGGGCTGCAGCACAGGGCGTCCAGGGAGCGTGACCCCCGTTCCCTCTCTCCCTCTACAGCGTCACACTCCGGGGAGAAGCTGGCGCCCACCCTGCCCCAGTTCACCCTGCGGCCCGAGGTGAAGATCGAGGACCTGGGTGAGTCAGGCAGAGCCCCCCGGCCCCGCAGCGCCGCGTCCCCCCCGCCGCCGCCTTTGGGGCAGCCCCAGCCGACCGGGGGTGGGGGTTCGGGGCTGCCCCGCTGCCCCCCTCACCCTCTCGCTGTTCCCCGCAGAAAACTTCAACCCGGAGATGCCGAAGCTGGAGAAGAGCATCAGCGGCACCAGCCCCAAGCGGGAACACTTGCCCCTGGCCGTGGCCGCCGCGCTCTTCCTCATGACCCTGTTGGCCTCGTAGCTCCCGGCGCCCGCGGGGGCCCGGCCAGCGCCGCTCTGCCGAGTGCGGCCCCCCCGACCTGCCGCCCCTCGTGAGAGCCAGCGGGGGAACCACCACGGGACCACCACCACCACCCCCTGCCCGGAGAGCTGCCCCACGGGGGGCAGGGATTGTGGCACCCACCGATCCTGGCTGGACTCGCCTCCCACCCTGCCAACGCCCGCGGGGACGCGGCCGAGTGAGCTGCACCTCCCGCCGACACCGTCCTGTGCCGCGGGGTCCTGCCCGCAGCCCACCCTGGGGGGCAGCTCCGAGAGGGGGAGCCCGGTGAGGGCAGGGCCCCCCCAGGGCCGGGCAGCCTGTACATACCCATATAGATCTATACATACTGTACAGAGAGCGACTACAGAGATATATCTATACTGTACCATAGGCAGCGGCGCCGGCCCCGGGCTGGCTTGTACATAGTCAAACGTGTTGGATTTTCCTCGTCTTCCGTGAAGACCCGACCTATGCAAACGCACAGACACTTTTTGGGGAAAAACAAAACAGAACAAAACAAAACAAAAAAACAAAACAAACAAAAAAAAAAACATTCTCGACCTTTTTTTCAAGTGCTTTGGCTGGTGATTTTCATATTCTGCTCTTAGTCTATTAAAAAAAAATAATAAAAGGATAAAAAAACCCCACGGACCCCTGTCACGGTGGCATGCAGCGCTCCTGGTCCTTGGAGGGGCTTTGGCGCCCGCAGGGGCTCCGGCCAGGGCAGGGGGTCGGGTGAGGATTGACTTTTCACCCACCTTACCAGGCCCAACAGCTCCAGCCATGGCAGGGGGGATGCAGGGTGCACTCCTCTGCTGGCTCTGCTTCCCATCGGCCCCCCAGCACCGCCATGGAGCGTCTGGCCGGGATCCGGTGCTTCCCGTAGGAATATGGGACGGACAGCACAAGGACCCACAGGTAAGGGCAGCTCGGGGGGGAAGGGCCTTGGCATGCATCCCTGGGAGTGCTGGGTGGGTGGTGGGGGGCCCTGGGTGTGGGAGAGCCTTCCCCTGCCATCCTCACCAGCTGCACAGGGCGAGCAGCCGTGGGGTGCCGGGAGCCCCATAGGAACCCCGGCATAACCCCCCCCCGCCACCCCCGGCGCGTCTGGCTCTGCCAGGCATGCCGGCTCCTGCCGGCTCGGGGGGGATCTGGCACATGTTGGCGTCTCCTGTGGGAAGGGGGAATGCCCTCGGCTCTTCCTCGCTACCTCCAGCCAGGCAAGGAGGTGTGGGGGGTTGGGGTTGTGCCTGGGGCTGGAGTCACTTCTCAGGGGGGGTTTCACTGGGGTCATGGAGGAGTGGGGCACAGGCAGCCCCCCCATAGCCCACAGGGGAGCAGCTGTGAGGTCCTAACCCTGCACTCCACAGCGCTGGGGGGGCGGCTCAGTGGCCCCAGGGAGGGGAGCAGCCCCTCTCCCCACAGAGCAGCGTGGGATGTGGGGGCTGTGGCCCCTCTCCCGGGGTGTGTTGCTGTGCGGGGTTGGCGAGGCGGCCGCTCTCCCCCACCCAGCAGGCGCTGCTTTGCTGGGCGGTGGCTGGGTGTCCCGCCGGCCCGGGCTTGTCCGGGTGCGGGAAGAGCCGACGAACCCGTCAGACGGGTCCTGGTAGCGCTCCCGGCAGGCGCCGGGCTCCCCACATCCCCCCCTGCGCTCCCCACATCCCCCCCTGCGCTCCGACAGACCCGACCTGGCGTGGGGCTGAGGTCCCTGCCACGGACCGCCCCCCCGGGGGCTCGGCGTACCCCAGGCTGACCCAGGGCAGGGTGGGCATGGTGTGTCCGTGGCAGCACCACCGGCACGGCCAAGGGCCATATCCAGCAGGGCGTGGGCTGCCAACAGGGACCAGCCACAGCCCCCGTCCCCGCGTGGTGCCACACACACGGCGTGGTGGCACAGCCCCGCTGTCCCGTGCCCTGAGGGGGCGCAAGGGCTGGAGTTGCCACTCTGTCACAAAGAGCCCTGCCTGCAGGATCCCTCCTGCCGTTTGCCTCGACCCTGGCACGGCTCCCGCTGCGTGCGTGGCACCGCCGACGGCTCCGTGGGGCCCGGCTGCCCGGTTCTGCCCCACTCCGTGCCCTTGGGCTGGGCACAGCGGGGTGGCCTGGCCACGCCACGAGACCCGTGGGGTGCTGCCACAGGGTTGGGGTTACCCTAACCCGAGCCCTGCTGCCCCAAACCAAGGGAGGCCCCTTGCTGGGACCCCAGGGCCGAGGTTTGGGTGCCCCTCGAGCGCTGGGGGATTCCAGAGCCATGGCAGTGTTTGTGGGAAGGGGATTTGCGCTGGGAGCAGCCTCGTGGCACGAGGCTCTGCGTCATGCTGGGATAGCTCTGGCCGGCCTGGTCAGTGCTGGGCCATTCCTGCTCTCCAGACAAAGGTGTGAGGTGCTGGCACGGCTGGACAGCCCCAAGGCCGGGGCTCTGCCCCCGCTGGGCACAGGCTGGCACCGTGCCGTGCCTACCTGCCAGGCTGCACGCACCTGGCACCGCGTGGCACCGCGGCCTTCGCTCCCAGCCAAGGACTGGACGGCTCCTCTTCCTCCCCCGGCCTCGCACGGGGTGACGTCAGCCCAGGCAGGGGCCGGGGCACTCCCGGGTGTCCCCAGCCGAGAAACCATAAACACTCGGTCACGGGTTTGCCTCTGGGCCGGCCCCACCTGCCCCACGCCGTGCAGCGCCGGTGTTTACAGCACGGAATGGCTTCACCTTTGTCCTGCTGGCACGGGCACCCGTCCCGGCCCACCATTACCTGCTCCCTGGTGCCGTGGCCGTGACCACGTGTGCAGCACCACTGGCACCCCCCCAGCGCTGCTGTGGGTGGGTGCCCACCCTGTGCCCCGCTGTCATGACCTGGGGGAGGTAACGGGACGCTCTCCAGCCCTAGGTTGTCCATCAGGTTGTCCTCAGCAGGGCTTGTCCTTCCACCCCCACTCCCTCCACCGATGCCGTGGGCAAGGCATGGTGGTGACACTGGGTCCTGATGTGTCCCCATGGCCTCGCTCCCACCCCCCTTGCCTGTGTCCTGGTGGTCCTGCTGCAGGGATGAGGACAATGGCAGAGGGGGCAGGGGGGGTCCCTCAGCCAACAGAGTTGGGACCAACATCCCAGTGCCAGGAAGTGGATCCAGCGTGGTGCCCCAGGAGGGTCATGATGCCCCCAACAGGGCCAGCACGGGGTTTGGGCACCCAGGGCTGCCCAACCCCTCCTCACTGCTCCCTGACTCAGTTTCCCCAGGCCCTGGCACAGCGTGTCCCTGCCGTGGTGACGGCAGTACCGGGGCAACGCCGGGACCGTGCGGGACCAGCTCCCACCACCGCTGCCTGCACGTGCCGCGCTCCGGCTCCCAGATCCCGAGGGGTGTTCCCCGGGAGCTGCTCCCCTGTACAAGCCACGGCAGCGCCGGCGTCCCGGGAGCAGAGGCCTCGCACCGTCATTATGGATGATGTCAGGCCTGGCCGCAGCCAGGGAGGATGAGAGGGAAGAAGCCGGTCCCCCTTCCCGGGAGCGAGGGTGGGGAGACAGAGAGAATGAGAGAGGCTGGGATGCTACAGGGTGCAGGTGGGACGTGGGGCGCTCTGCCCCACAGCCCGGGCCCGTGGGAGCCCTCGGCCACGGCAGCCGCTCTCTCCGGCCGCGGCGCCGGCGCCTGCCGGAGCCCCCGCCACGTGCCAGGGGAGCTCTCCGCGCCCGCTGCGGCACAGGGCATGCAACATTACCCACAATCAATGGATCATTATGGAATAAACAAGAGGAAAGTTGTTTTGCAAATGCGGCTGAGTTATCGCTCCGCGGCACGCGGCGAAGCGTCGCGCGCCGGCCGGGACACGGACGGGATCCGTGTCGGAGCAAATGGGGGCCGACAGCCAGGCTCCGGAGCTGCCACCGGGCCATGGCAGCCTGCCCGCCCTGCCCACCCCCTGCGCTGCACCCACAGCCCCCATCCTGCACCTACAGCTCTGATCCTGAACCTACAGCCTCCCAATCTGCACCCACAGCCCCCCATCCTGGACCTACAGCCCTAATCCTGCACCTACAGCTCTGATCCTGCACCCACAGCCCTGATCCTGCACCTACAGCCCTGATCCTGCACCTACAGCCCCCCCATCCTGCACCTACAGCCCCCATCCTGCACCTACAGCCCCACATCCTGCACCTAC
>JAWWES010000071.1:2531845-2558197 GCA_035583135.1 Lophotriccus pileatus
CTTTACCCCCATTATCCCATTTTCCCCCCTTTTTCCCTCCCTCACCCATTGTCGTCCCGTCCCGTCCCGGTCCCGGTCCCGGTCCCGGTGCCCCGCGCATGCGCACTGCGCAGGGACACGGCAGCACCACCGGGGAGGAGGCACTGCGCATGCGCGGGCTGCCCCGCCCCTCCCGGCCGGTCTCTCGGGCTCCCCCGGGTGGCCGTTACCGGTACTGCAGTTCCCCACCGTCCCGGGGGGGGCCCCTGGTGGTCGTTACCGGTACTGCAGCTCCCCCTCCGACCGGGGCGCCCCCTGGCGGCGGGGAGCGGCACTGCGGGACCACCGGCACCGGGACCCACCGCGGGACCCCCCCACCCCCACCGGTGCTACCCCCGGTGCTGTCCCCGGTATTACCCCCGGGGGTAATCCCAGCCCATCCCGCCCGCACCCCATCCACCCCAAGGCGCCTCTCTGCAAGCCGCGCTGCCCTCCGCGCTCTGCCGTCGGGGGATGCCCGTCGGTGCGGCGGGAGCACCCCCCGTGCCACCTCCCGGTGCCGCCGCCGCCCCCCTGTGCCGCCGGGCCGAGCATGCGCGCCGCCGGCCCCCCTCCCTCCCCCCCCTTCACTCCGTCCCTCCCTCCCCGGCTCCGCCGCTCCCTGCAACGCACCGGGGCGATCGCGGCCGCCGCTGCTGCCGCCGCCGCCGCGGGCACAGGCGCGGGGAGCGGAGCCATGGCCGAGGGCGAGGACCTGCAGACCTTCACCTCCATCATGGACGCGCTCGTCCGCATCAGCGTGAGCGCCCGCGGCGGCGGAGGATGGGGGGGTGGCGGGGGGGAGGACAGGAGTCCCCCGGGACCGGGTCGCCGTGGCAACGCGGGGGGGAGAGGCGATGCCCTTGAGGGGTGGGCGGGCGGCGGACCCGCAGCCCGGTTCACCGCAGCGAACCCCCAGGGAGGGTCGGATCCGAGCTCACCTCCCGCACCGAGCTACGGCCGAGCAGGGAGCAACCGGGAGCACCGGGGGTGGGGGGGCGGCCTCATCCCGGCCCCCCATCCTGGTTCCCAGCCCGGTCCTGGCGCTGGTCCCAGTGCCGGGCCCAGTCCGGGCTCTGCTGCGGGCCCAATCCCGGATCCCATCCCAGATCCCATCCCCATCGTGGATCCCATCCCCATCCTGATCCCCATCCTGGATCCCAGCACCATCCCAGCCCCCAGCCCCAGCCCATCCTCATCCCAGCCCCAGGCTCCATCCCAGCATCCATCCTGGCACTGATCCCAGTGCTGGTCCTCATCTCCATCCCAGCCCCAGTCTCCATCCCCATCTCAGCCCAGGGCCTCATCCTGCTGCTGATCCCAGTGGTGGTCTCCATTCCCACCCCAGCTAATCCTGATCCTGGCCCTGCTCTGGGCCCAGCCCCAACCTCAGTCCCCATCCCAGCCCTGGGCCCCATCCTGGCTCTGGTCCCAGTGCTGTTCCTGATCCTGACCAAGCTACTGGTCCCAGGCCTGATCCTGGCTCTGATGCCAGACCCAGTCCACATCCCCACCCCAGCCCTGATCCTGATCCTGGTCCTGGCTCTGCTGCTGTTCCCAAGACCAATCCTGATCCTGCTGTAATCTCAGCCTCAACCCCCAGCCCCATCCCAGTGCTGGTCCCAGTGCTGCTCCTGATCCTGACCATGCTGCTGGTCCCAGGCCTGATCCTGCCCATGATGCTGGTTCTGGTCCTGGTCCTGGTGCCAGTGCTGGCCCCAATCCTGGTCCTGGGGTGGGCTCAGTTCCCAGCCATGGGCCGCATTGTGGTGCTGGTCCTGGTGCTAGTCCTGATACTGGTCCCAGGCCTGATGCTGGCCTTGATGCTACTCCTGGCCATGGTGCTGATGCTGGCTCTGATGCTGGTCCCGGCCCTGATCCTGGCCCTGATGCTTATCCTGCCCCTGATGCCAATCCCTGGTGCTGGCCTCAGCCCTGATGCTGACCCCAGCCCTGATCCCAGCCCTAATGCTGATCCTGATCCTGGCCCAGGTGCTGATCCTGGCCCTGGTTCTGATCCCAGCCCTGATCCCAGCTCTGGTGTTGATTCCAGCCCTGGTTCTGATCCCAGCCCTGATTCTGATCTCAACCCTGGTTCTGATCCCAGCCCTGGTGCTGAACCTGGCCCTGGTTCTGATCCCAGCCCTGGTCCCAGCCCTGGTTCTGATCCCAGCCCTGGTTCTGATCCCAGCCCTGATCCCAGCCCTGATCCCAGCCCTGGTCCCGATCCCAGCCCTGGTCCCACCTGCTGCCAGCCCCGTTCCCGGGGCGGCGGGTGACGCTCCCGTCTCTCTCCGCAGACCAGCATGAAGAACATGGAGCGGGAGCTGGTGTGCCCGGTGTGCAAGGAGATGTACAAGCAGCCGCTGGCGCTGCCCTGCACCCACAACGTGTGCCACATGTGCGCCAGCGAGGTGCTGCTGCAGCACGGCCACCTGTGCTGCGACCCCACCTCCGAGCCCACCTCGCCCGCTGCCACCCCCTCCACCCGCAGCCCCCGCCTGGGCCGCCGGGCTGTGCCCAAACCCGACCGCCTCGACCGCCTCCTCAAGTCAGGTGGGGCTGGAGGGCACGGCAGAGGGGACAGGGACGGCACAGTGGAGAGGGGCAACAGAGGGGAAGGGGATAGCTGGAAAGGGACAGGGATGGCTGGAGGGGACAGGGACAGCACAGTGGACAGGGGCAACAGAGGGGAAGGGGATAGCTGGAGAGCACAGGGAGGGCTGGAGAGGATGGCGACAACTGGACGGGATTGAAGTGGCTGAAGGGGATGGGGACAGCTGCAGAGGAGGGCAGATGAGGCAACAGAGGTACAACAGAGGGCACAGTGATGGGTGGAGAAGAGGAGAATGACCAGAGGGGACAGGGACAGCTGGAGGGAACGGGGACAGGGATGGCTGGAGGGGATCAGGGTGGCTGGAGAGGGTGGGCATAGCTGAAGGGGATGTGGGTGGCTGGAGAGGAGGGAGATGGCTGAGAAGGGGACAGCATAGCTGGAGGGTAGAGGGACAGGGGTGGCTGGAGGGGATGTGTGTGGGTGCAGAGATTAGGGACAGGGATGGCTGGAGGGTCTGGAGGGTCTGGGAATGGGGACAACTGGAAGGGATGAGGACAGGGACGGTGCCCTGGGCTACCCCTGGAAGGGCCCCCACTGACACCCCCTCCTCTCCTCCCTCCCGCAGGCTTCGGCACCTACCCGGGGCGCAAGCGGGGGGCCGTGCACCCCCAGACCGTCAGCTTCCCGTGCCCGGCCTGCCAGCGGGACGTGGACCTGGGGGAGAGGGGCCTGGGCAGCCTGTTCCGCAACCTGACGCTGGAGCGGGTGGTGGAGCGGTACCGGCAGACCATCAACATCAGCGCGGCCATCATGTGCCAGTTCTGCAAGCCCCCGCAGCTGGAGGCCACCAAGGGCTGCACCGAGTGCAAGTCCAGCTTCTGCAACGAGTGCTTCAAGCTCTACCACCCCTGGGGCACCCAGAAAGCCCAGCATGAGCCCACGCCCCCCACCCTCACCTTCCGCCCCAAGGTACGGCCTCCCCTTTTTGGGTCCTCCTTCTCCCGGGGGAGGGGATTAGGGGTGAGAGAATTGGGGGTTGTTTAGCCTGGAGAAGGGAAGGTTTTGGGGTGACATAATTGCAGCTTTGCAGTACCTGAAGGGAAGTTGCAGGAAAGATGGGGCATAACTGTTTGGGAGGGTCTGGAGCGACAGGACACAGCGGGGTGGGTTCAAATCGACAGAGAGTAGGTTTAGATTGGATATGAGGAAAAAATCCTTTACTGTGAGGGTGGGGAGGCCCTGGCACAGGTTGCCCAGAGAAGCTGTGGCTGTCCCATCCCTGGAAGTGTTCAAGGCCAGGTTGGACACGGCTTGGAGCAACCTGGGCTAGTGGAGGGGGTTGAAACAAGATGATCTTTGAGGTTCTCTCCCAACCCAAACCATTCTATGATTCTGTGGTTCTATGATTTGGAGGTGCAGGGGTGGTATGCTGGGGGGGGAGGGGGTTGCAGAGCCCCTCTGAGCCCCGCTGTGCCCGTGCAGGGGCTGATGTGCCCGGAGCACAAGGAGGAGGTGACTCACTACTGCAAGACCTGCCAGCGGCTCGTGTGCCAGCTCTGCCGCGTGCGCCGCACCCACACCAGCCACAAGATCACCCCGGTGCTCAGCGCCTACCAGGCCCTCAGGGTAAGGGCTGCTGGGGCCAGACTGGGCTTTGGCTGTGAATCGGGGGCACCACAGGGCCCTGGTGCAGGTGGGGGGTGAGATGGGGGGCTGCTGGCACCTCACCTCACCTCACCTGACCTCACCTCGCCGCCTTCCTGCAGGAGAAGCTGACGAAGAGCCTCGCCTACATCCTGAGCAGCCAGGACACGGTGCAGACCCAGATTGCCGAGCTGGAGGAGACGGTGAAGCACACGGAGGTGAGGGGGGAAGGTGCCTGCCTGGCCCTGAGCTGTCCCTAGGCAGGGGTGGCACCGCCAGCCCGGTCCCCTCCAGCCACACGCTGACCCTGCCGTGCCCATGCCCGGCAGGTGAACGGCTCGCAGGCCAAGGAGGAGGTGTCACAGATGATCCAGGCCCTCTGTGCCATGCTGGAGGAGAAGAGGGCCACCCTGCTGCAGGCCATCGAGGAGTGCCAGCAGGAGCGGCTGGCCAGCCTGCACGGCCAGATCCGGGAGCACCAGGCCATGCTGGAGAACTCGGGCATGGTGGGCTACGCCCAGGAGGTGCTGAAGGAGACTGACCACCCCTGCTTTGTCCAGGCTGCCAAGCAGCTGCACAACAGGTACCGGGGCTGTGGGCACTAGGCTGATGAGGGGGTCAGGACACTCTGGTGCCCACAGTGCCCCCCCAACATTCCCGCTCTCTGGCACTGCAGGATCCTCAGGGCCACCGACTCGCTGCAGAGCTTCCGCCCTGCAGCCACAGCCTCCTTCAGCCACTTCCAGCTGGACGTCAGCAGGGAGCTGAAGCTGCTCACCGACCTGGCCTTCATCCGAGGTAAAGGCAGCGGGACCCGGGCACCGGCTGCGCCCCGTGCGGAGGCGCAGCCCCCGTGGGCAGAGCGGTTCCCTGCCCGCCTCGGCGCCGCAGCTCAGCCTCGGCTGGCGGGCGCTCGCGGATCTGCCGGTGCCCCCTCCCCGTCAGGGACGGCCCCCCCGCCCCAGCAGCATCCACCTCCCCCAAAAAAAACCAAAGATCCCTGCCCTGCCCTGTGCCAGAGCAGACAGGCAGGGCCGTGGTGCCAGGTGAGGGCAGCAGGAGTGCCGGCGGGTGAGTACGGAGCTGCCCCACTGCCGGGCAGGCGCTTCCCGCAGGGCAGGAGCCGCGTGGCCCTGCCGGCCCCGCTGGCGACACGTTTCAGACCTGCTTCTACCTCTCTTTGTTTATAGGCTGCGGCCGCTGCCGAGGCGTCACCGAAGTAACTGAGGCAAGTCACACCCCTGCCCCAGAGCCGCCCCGCTCTCTCTTCCCATCCCTCCATCCCTCCATCCCGTTCCCACCCCTGGCCCTGCTCCGCCACCATCCTCCATGCCCGTCCTGCCCGCAGGCGCTGGCAGCCGGTGGCTCTGCCTCCTCCATCTGCCGCCGCTCCTCCTGCCCTCCCACCCCCTCCTCGCCCCATTTCCATCCCCCTCCTTGCCCCATTTCCATCCCCCTCTCGCCCCATTTCCATCCCACTCCTTGCTCCATTTCTGCCCGCTCGTTTCCCCATTTCTGCCCTCTCATTTCCCCATTTCTGCCCGCTCGTTGCCCCATATCCATCCTCCTCTTGCCCTATTTCCATCTCCTCATGCCCTATTTCCATCCCCTCCTCACCTCATTTCCACTGTCACTTGCCCCATTTGCACCCCATCCTTGCTCTATTCCCCCCCTCCTCACCCCATTTCTGCTCCATCTTCACCCTGTTACCATCTCCTTCCTTGCCCTGTTTCCATTCCTCGCCCCATTTCCATTCCACTTCTTCCCATTTCTGTTCCCATCCTCACTCAATTTCCATCCCCCTTCTTGCCCCATTTCCACCCCCACCTCATCCCATTTCCTTGCTCCTCTTCTCCCATTTCCATCCCCTTCCTCACCCTATTTCTATTCCCCTCTTGTGCCATTTCCACCCCATCGTTGCCCCATTTCTGGCTCATCCTCACCCCATTTCCTTTTCCCTCTCACTCTATTTCTGTCCCCTTCCTCTCTCCATTTCCATCCCTCTCCTTGCTCCATTCCCACCCACCTTCTTGCCCCATTTCTGTCTCCCTCTCACCCCATTTCTGCTCCTGTCTGCACCCCATTTCTGCTCCTGTCTGCACCCCATTTCCACCCCATCCTTGCCCCGTTTCTGCCCCATCCTCCCCCCATTTGTATTCTCCCTCTCCCTATTTCCATCCAACTCTCACCCCATTTCTGTCCCTCTCTTTGCCCTGTTTCCACCCCCCTCCTCATCCCATTTCCTTCCCCCTCCATTCCCATCCCCATCTCCTCCTCCTCTCCCGCTGCCTCCATCCTCTTTTTCTTTCTTTCTCTTTCTCTCTCTCCTCCCTCCCGACTTGCACTCGGCCTGTCTGGTCCCTGGAGCCCCACAGCAGCAGCTCCTCTGTCTCCCCGACTCTCGCCCTCCTCCGGTGCCGACACACGGTCTCCGCAGTCAGACCCCCCTTTAGACTCCGCTGGTTGTGCGTCCGTCCGTCCGTCCGGAATGCCCCCGTCCCTGCGTCCGGCCGCCTCCCCGCCTGCGGAGGGGGGGGATGCTGCCTGATGCCCGCCGGTGCCTCTCCCCGCAGCGCCCGAGGCCCCCGTCATCGACACGCAGCGCACCTACACCTACGACCAGATCTTCCTGTGCTGGCGGCTGCCGCAGCACTCGCCGCCCGCCTGGCACTACACGGTGGAGTTCCGCAAGACCGACGCCAAGGCCAAGGGGCTGAAGCTGTGGCAGCGGCGGGAGGAGGTGCGCGGCACCTGCGCCCTGGTCGAGTACCTGGACACCGACAGTGTCTACGTGCTGCGGGTCAAGGGCTACAACAAGGCGGGCTTCGGGGAGTACAGCGAGGACATCTACCTGCACACGCCGCCCGCCCCAGGTGAGGGGGCGTCGGCGGGGCCGGAGCGCCTGCGGGGCGCCCCGGTGTGCTGTCCCGCTCACCCTCCTCCTTCTTTCCTCCCCGCAGTCCTCAACTTCTTCCTGGACAACCGCTGGGGCTTCAACCGGGACCGGCTGGCCATCAGCAAGGACCAGCGCGCGGTGCGCAGCGTGCCCGGCATCCCCATGCTCTTCGCCGCCGAGCGCCTGATGACCAGCTGCCACCTCTCCATCGACCTGGTCATCGGCGACGTGGCCATCACCCAGGGCAAGAGCTACTGGGCCTGCTGCGTGGACCCCAGCTCCTACCTGGTGAAGGTGGGCGTGGGGCTGGAGAGCAAGCTGCAGGAGTGGTTCCAGGTGCCGCAGGACGTGGTGAGCCCCAGGTGAGCTGGGCGGTGAGCTGGGGGAGGGGAGGGGTTCCTCTGCCTGTTCCTGCCTCCGCGCCGGGCACTGGGGTGTGTGTTGGGTGCCGGGACTCACCTGTCCTGCCGCCGCAGGTACGACCCGGACAGCGGCCACGACAGCGGGGCGGAGGACACGACGGTGGAGGCGCCGCCGCCCTACGCCTTCCTCACCATCGGCATGGGCAAGATCCTGCTGTCGCACGGCTCGGCGCTCACCTCCCGCGACCCCAACGGCTGCACCGTGCCCCTGCCGCCCCGTATCGGCATCTGCCTGGACTACGAGCAGGGCAAGGTGAGCTTCTACGACGCCGTGTCCTTCCGGGAGCTCTGGGAGTGCGGCGTGGACTGCTCGGGGCCCGTCTGCCCCGCCTTCTGCTTCATCGGGGGCGGGGCCCTGCACCTCCAGGAGCTGGTGGCCAACAAGCAGGAGCGGAAAGTGACCATCGGGGGCTTCCCCAAGCTGGACTGAGCCGTGCCCGGGCTCCCCATGGGCCCCTGGCTGTGCCCCCACCCCGAGAGCTCCGGGGCCGGGGGGGTCACGCGTGGGCAGGGAGCCGAGCACAGGGTGGGCAGCCCCAGCCCTGCCACTGCTGGGGACAGGCCAAGTGTTTGTTTTGTGGGGTGGGGGGGGACGGGGACAGCTCTGCCGTCCCCTCCTCGCCCTGTCCGCCTGCCCCTCGCCCCAGCTCGGCCCGAGGCTGCTCCGGGCTGGGGATGTGGGCAGGGCTGGCAGAGGGTCAGCCCCAGAGACGGGTCAGGGAGGGGGACGGGGCTGCGCAGGGAGGGGGGGAGGCAGGTGACAGTGGGGGTGACGGTGGAGGGGAGAGGCTGGGTGCTGGCTGGGGTGGGGGAGGCAGCTGGGGTAGGGGAGAGGGCGGGGAGGGGGAGGCTGGGCTGGAACAAGGTGTGAAGACGTTTTGTAAAATGGCTCGTTTTCAATGCGGCTCATCCGGCGGCACCGCCGACACAGCCACCGAGGGGTCCCCCCCAACATGGGCTCCCAGTGCCCCCTCTCTGCCCTGTCCTTGGGCAGCCACGTGCCTGGCCAGCCCTGCCCGTGCCCTGCCTGCACGTGCTCCCAGGGCCACGCCTGGCTCCCGTTACACCGCCTGGTGCCAAACCGCACACGGCCGGGCCGGGCTGGGGCCGCGGGGTTCCGGATCCGACCCGCCCAGGGGAGCCCCACGCGCCGCGGGGGCCGTGCTGGCAGTCCCCGTGCCGGGATCTGCCCGAGCTGCTGTCGTTTCTCCTGGGTTCTGTTACAACAATCGCTGTATTTTCATGGTTTCCTACAATAAACTGCGATGCCAGACTCCTCGGGGGCCCTCCCTGCCGTGGAGGGAGCTGTGGCTGTGGGGCCAGCGAGTCCAGGGGGTCCAGGCTGTCCGTGGGGCCAGGGGGCTGTGGGGCTGGGCTGGCCGTGGGGTCATTGAGCCAGAGGCCATGGAGTCAGGCTGCCTGTGGGCCTGGGGGACCGTGGGGCCAGGCTGACCGTGGGGCTGGGCTGTCTGTGGGGTTGGAGTGCTGTGGGTCTGGGCTGTCCTTCAGGCTGTGCCCAGCAGGGGCCAATCCTGCCCAGCCCAGGCAGCGCTGACGTGTCAGGTCCTGCCCGCGCTCTGCTCGGCCACGTGGTCGCTGCCACCCCATCCTGGGCTGTCAGAGGGCTCCTGGACAGGTCATCTCCCTGCTGGGCCTAAACCAAACCCCTGCAGCGTTGTTGGGGGGTCCCAAAAGTGGACAGTCCAGCTGGGGAAGGTGCTGGGTGATGAGACATCCTCTCAGGGCAGGACCCCCTGCCTGGGTACACTGCATGGGGAGGGGCCACATGGGGCAGGGCCCCCCCGAGGCTGGTGCCCGCCCCTGGGGACCCCACCCTCTCTGTTTGAAGGTGAGGGGGCCACAGGGTCAGGCTCCCTGTGAACAGGCAGCTCTTTGTAGGGCCCTGTTTCGATTCCTGGGGCCCTGCCCAAGGCTGGAGGGAGGGGGGGGAATGAGGGGGGGCAGCAGCAACCCCACGCATCCCCCTGCTCTCCACAGGGCTCTGCCCCAGGCACACAACCCCATCCCCAGCTGGCAGCATGGACTGGGGGGGGGGGGATGCTCCACTGTACCACAGCCCCCCATCAGTGCACCCCCCACCCAAGCCTTGGGGCACTGGTCAGCCCCCCTTTCCCCAGAGGCCCCCCCAGCCTCTCAGCCACAGCCCAGCACAGCTCTGACACCTCCCAGCACATGCCATGGTCCCTGGGCACCTGGCACAGCCGTGTCCCCCCCTCCCAGAGCTGTGGCCGAGGCGTCCCCCGGCCGCTGGGCTGGTCCCAGGGCTGTTCCTGGCCAAGCACTGGCTCCGTGCCTGCACCTACACAGGATTTCTTAGAAGAAGGTTTGGTTCCTTGTTTTTCTGCCTTTTCAGCGGTTGCCAAAACCCTCCCAGTGCCCAGGATGGGCCCAGCCCAAACTGGGACTGCCAGAGGGCCACCACTCTGCTCCAGGCACGGCATTCCCAAGGCTTGTGCCCTGGCACAGCCCAACACACAGCCCTGCTGGGGTTCTTGGCACAATTTCACCTTCCAGCCGTGCCCCCCTCCTTCCAGCAGCCCCCAGAGCCTTTCTGGGGCTCCCTCAGGGTTTGGAGGACCCCCAGCCTGGAGCAGGCAGGGGAGGGGGGGCAGGACACGCCACATGCACCCAGTGACACACGTGCAGCTGCGCGGCCCCGTCGGCTCCATCACATTCCAGCTGTGCAGCCGTGGGGAAACGGGACGTGTCAAACGTCAAAGAGACACGTTGGGTCGTGAACAGAAACCGAGAGTGCAGCAGGGCCGAGAGAGATGGAGCACAGCAGATGTGCCACAGCCAGAGGGACACAGGGAGTGAGGGCACGGTGACACCCCCGGCACCATCCCCAGGTGTCACAGCCCGAGGGGAGCCCCCCCCGCCCCCCAGCACAGCCCTGGGACACATGGCTTCCCCCTTCCCTTTATTGTAACTGTGATAAATATACCCCAGCCGAGGACCTGCCACCCCGCCGAGCCGAGCCCGGCACCAACACCCTCCCAGAGAGAGAGATTGATATAAAATAACACCACAAAAAGAGCATCCCCAGGGGTGAGTGAGCGCAGGGGGAGCATGAGCCCTCCCCCACCTCTCCCCCCGGCACGGAGCAGGGTTGCAAAGCCAAGCGGGGACCTTGGGGTGCGGGGAGAGCCTCCCTCCCGCCCCCCAGTCTTTGTTCATCCAGTTCTGTCATGTGCACGAATCCGGCTGCTCCAGAACCATCCGGCGCCCGCTGCCCGCGGCGAGGGGCCGAGCAGAGCCGGGGGATGTGCCCGGGGCCGGCGCTGCTCCCCCGGGAGTGGGGGGGCTGCAGCCGCCCCCTCCCCTCGGCAGCCGCCCTCCGTGCCAGCGTGTCCCTCAGAGGTTGTCGGAGCCGGCGGAAGGGTTGGTGTAGGTGAAGGTGCCGGCCCTCGTGGTGCTGCTGCCGGCCACCTTGGGGGGAGGAAAGGTGAGAGGGTGTCAGGGCTGGGCTCTGAGCCATCAGAGGGGGCATCAGGGGAACCCCCCGCACCCTCCCCAGGGCCACTGTGGGCAGCCAAAAACTGCGTGGTGGGCACCCCGAGCCCCCCCACCCCACCCCGTGCGCGGGAGGAGCCGCGCTGGCCCCGGCCGTGTTCTCACACGATAAGCCGGCCCGGCGAGCGCGAAGGTAAATATTTACCCAAGGCCCCTGGTATTTGCACAGGGTGAGCAGCTCGCAGGGAGCCGAGCAGCTGGACACGGCCCCCGCCCGCAGCCCCGGCCTGGGGGGAGCGCAGGACACGGTGAGGGGGGGAACGGGGCGGGTTCTGTGCCCCACATTGCCCAGGGGAGTCCTTCGTGCCTGCGGGCAGGTCCCGACGAGGCACCTGCAGCTCCACTTTCAGAGCTGGGGTGGGTTGGGGGTGCGGGCTATGGAGATCAGCCCCCCCACCAGCCCCGCAGTGCCCCCCAGTCCCGCTCCCCACCCACGGCAGAGGATGCTGCAACACCGGGAGATCCGAGGGTCGCGCTGGGACGCAGCTGAGCAGGAGAAGGGGCAGCGTGGGCAGGCAGCGAACCCTGCAGTGCTGCCAGGGCTGGGCAGGGGGAGCAGCCGCCCAAGGTCGCGGGGAGCTCCCCGGAGCCGGGCAGGGTCTGCCCGCGCCGGCCGCGCTCCCGCTCCCCACGCTGCTGCTCCAGCCAGGCGTGAAAGTTACGCTCACCTCCCGGCGAGCCTGGCGTGGGACGAGCTCCCTGGAGATCTGTCCCAGCTCCGTTAGCCATTAATCCGGAATCCAGGGGATGTACCCCTGCTCTGCCCCCACCCCACCGCCAGCTGGGACCCTGGGGACGGGGCTCTCGCTCTCACCTGGCTGTAGGGGTTGGGTTTGCTGTTGGGGGACACGTAGCGCCCGTGGCTCTGGTACTGGAGGTACTCGGCCATGGGGTGGTAGGAATCCTTCTGGCTGAGCAGGTCCAGCTTCCCTCGGCTTTTCCGGCGGCAGGTGCAGGAGGACTGGGGGACAGAGAAGGGGTCAGGGCCTTGGGAACAGGGACTCACTGGCAGAACAAGATGAGAATGGGACCTCACCATCAGGAGGAGGCAGGTGAAGAAGCTCAGCAGCACCAGGATGCTGACCAGGACCAGCAGAGCAATGGCCCAGTCTGGGACCATGGGCACCGGTGCTGGGGACATCACCTCTGTGGAGCCTGAAAGGAGCAGAACTGTGTATGCACCACGGGCAGAGCCTGACAGAGCCCTTAGAGACCCCCAGGATGGGGCATCAACGCCTGAGCCCTCCTCCACAGAGCCCACTTGCTCTTCCTAGTGCTGCCTGCTGTGGGCACTGGGAACCTGCATTGGCTCTGCCCGCTGCAAGCACCAAACAGCCCCAGCCAGGACAGGGCAGCATTTGCAGAGCCCTCTGACCCCACCTTGGGCTCCATCCGCCCTCCCACCCTGTCCCACAGCCCCCACTCACTCTGGATGCTGTCCAGCTGCAGGCCCATGATGAAGCCATTCTGGTCCAGGCTCTTCCTCAGGCGCTGCTCGGCAGCGTTGGGGGTGACAGCGTCGCTGCCATTCCCAAACACGAGGGTGGACTGCACCTCCACCGAGCCCTGGCTGTGTGGGAGGAGGGGTCAGTGCCCAGATCACCCCCTGAGCAGCTCAGCACCAGGGGGAATACGAGTGCCAGGACGCTGCTGCTGCTCACCTGTACCGCAGCTCGCTGCACCCCATGTAGGTCTGTGTGCCCATGCAGCCCGCGCAGCCGAACACGCGGTCAAACTGGAACGAAGCACAGACACCCCATCCGTCACCTCCCCACAGACACCCCATCCACCACCCGTCCACAGACACCCCATCCATCACCTCCTCACAGACATCCCACCCGTCACCTCCCCACAGACACCCCACCCGTCACCTCCCCACGCAGGACCAGCCGGAGCCGCTGGCAGAGCAGATGCTCAGGGAGGAGCCCCCAGGTGAGGCGGCTCCTCCCTGGCACAGCCCGGAGGGGTTTTGCCGGTGCAGGCAGAGCTCAGGGGACTCACCACGCTCAGGACAGTGTGGCTCAGGCTGCGGTACTGCTCCGACGTGGGGTCACGCAGGCTGTCGTTGAAGCTCCTGTTGATGATGCGGAAGGACAGCGGGACGCGGGCGAGCAGCCCGACGGCAGCAGGCAGCTGGGCCGTGGCTTTGCTGGGGCTGGGACCCTCCCCGGTGGGGGTCTGCCCGTGAGCCGTGCTGCCCTCCGCTGTCACGGAGGTCGTCCGGGTAGGGGGGACGTGAGCGCTGGAGTTGCCGCCGCCCACGGCGGTGGGAGCAGCAGAGCTGCTGTTGGTGCCCAAGTGGGGAGCCCAGTTGCTGCTGTTGGAGGTGGCGTTGCGGTGGGACACGGCCGGGCTGCCGGGCACGGGCACTGCGGTGCCGTTGCCCAAGGAGTGGTTGCCGGCCAGGAAGCCCGTGGTGTTTGTGCCGGGGAACACGGTGCCGTGGGGGAAGAGAGTGGGGGAGGACCTGCTGCCCCCTGTGCTTTTGGGGAAGACAGGCGGAGCAGCGGTCAAGGGGATGGTGGTGGTCTCTGTGGTCATCTCCGTGGCGGTCGTTTCGGTTGTTTCCATCTCCGGGGTTGTCTCCATGAACATGTCACCTGTACCTGGAGGAAATACCAGGGGGTGGCAACTGCAGCCCGGATTTGGGAAGGTTTTACCCAAGGCAGCTTCTCAGCTGGACACTGCAGGAAGCACCATGATCCACACGAGACAAGAGCCAGTGGCTCCTGCTGCCCACGAGGCCAAGGAGACCTTCAGGAACACCCCACGACTGTGGCTGGTTCTGGGCACGTGTGACACCACCGAGGGTCCAGGCAGTGCCACCTGGGCACTGGCCCTGCAGAACCCCAGCTCCTGGGGTGACCCTGCCACGCTGTGGGGCTCAGGCAGCACCCCAATAAAGCCTCCTTTGCTGTTGGTGGCAGGGTGGGGTGCCCCCCGTTCCCCCCGCACCCTCCTGGCCTGGCTGTGGGCCAGCACAGGCGGCTCCCGGGCAGGTTCCCAGCGGGTGCCGCAGGAGCACTGGAGGAGAGCCCGGGGTCCGGGTGCTCACCGGGACACACCTGCATTCCAGCCTGCGAGCCCCGGGCACAGCCTGCTCCGGCTGGTCCCGGCACAGCCCAGCCCCGGACACGGCAGAGAAGGGGCCGCGGTCTGAGCCCCCGAGTCCCGGCTTTGCTGGGCACAACCAGCCCTGCAGCGCTGCACCCCGGGGACAGACCGGGACAGGAGACAAGGTCCCTGCTGCTGGGGTGTCACCGGCTCTGGTGTCCTCTGGTCCCCACTCTGAAAGAGACCCCGCTCCACTCCCCCTGCCCCGGTACCTCCCCCCTTGCCCGGGTCTCAGCCCGGCTCCCCCTGGCTCGGGGTGCCCCAGCCCCTCACCTGTGCCCAGCACCAGCAGCAGCAGAAGGGCAGTGAGCGCCATGGGGCTCGTCCGGAGGGTCCCAGCGCCTGGCGGGGCTGGGCGGTGGCTGCTCTCCCGTTAGCCGGCGGCGCACGCCTCGATCCAGGGATCCGGAACTGGCGGCTCGGCAGCGGCCGGAGCTTTATAGAGCACCTGGAGCAGGTGGGGAGGCCCCACCCCACCGCCGGCTCCAGGGAGGGGGAGTTCCTCTGTCCCACCGGGCGCAGAGGTGCCACCGCGCCGATGCGGCCCCCGCAGCAGCATCACCTCCCCCGACCACCCCAGACTGGCTTCCCCCGTGCTCCCCCGGGTCGGTGGGACACCGTTGGCAGGATCCCCGTGCCACAGACACAGCCTCAGGCAGGCACAGGACGGGACAGTGGCTGGGCATCCCAGGGCAGGGGTGGGGGCAGCATCTGTCCAGCCCCGTGGGCTGAGCCACAGCCCCCGGGGCCTGGTGGGGTGTATGGGCTGGACACGGAGCCCCCCAGCCCCTCGAGCAGGGGGGGCCTCATGCTCTGGCTCAGCCCGGGGTTAATCATTACCGGCCGGCCACTGCCTCGCCCTACACTCAAATAAACAGCGGTGACCCCCCCGAAACGCTTACGCAGGTGGAGCCAAGGGCCCCACGACATCCCAGTACCTCCCAGGAACCCGACTGCAGGTCCCAGGGCCCCTCCAGCAGGTACAAACCCCTGACCCCACTCAGGACACGGCTGATGCCAAGTGCCCCACCCCAGAGGTAACGGGTGCCGCCCGTGCCGGGGCACAGAGCCCCCGTGCTCCGGGTGACACGTGCTCCTGGCACGGCCAGGCATCACCAGCCACTGTGGTCCCTCCCTGCCCTGAAGAGAGAGCCTCAATCCCAGGTGGGGGGCCCTGATCTCTGTGAGGGCCCCAATTCCTGGGGAGGCGTTGGTGGGGTCTCCCACACCTGCCTCCTTCCCAGCTTCTCGTGGAGCCAAAGTGCCACCCCAGACACGCCAAAGGGTTCCAAGGCAGGGCTGAGAAGGGGAACAGAGACAGGGGGACCCTCTGTGCTGCAGTGACACTGGGGATGGATGGCCTTGGTGTCAGCCCAGGTGCAACAGGACCCAGTAGCCCTCTGTCCCCACTGGGGACCAGAGCTTTGGTGCGAGGCACGGGGACATGGGCAGGGTGCAGGCAGAGTGGAGGCAGCAACTCTGGGTGAACTTGTCCCCCCCTAAAGGCCTCGCCGTGGGGACAGTAGTCGCCACACAGTGATACTGACCCCCCCACTGCCCTCTCTGCCTGCTGTGCCAGCACCGATCCTCAGTCCTACTCAGCACCGGGAGCTCTCCCCAGAGCTCCTCCATCACCGCCCAAAGCTCGGTGGCTACACTGTCCCTCCATGCACGGAGGACACGCCGTGTGGGGGCCTGAGGGGCAGGCGGGTGTCACGGGGACCACAGCACCTCCAGCGGCAACCCTCTCACACACCAGCCCTGGGCCCGGGGGACGTGCGGCCACCCTGGCCCTGTCCGATGGGTCCTGTGCACTCACCCCCACCGTGCCCCGGGTGTCCCGTGTGCCCCCCCTGCCCGTGCCTCGGGGGTCCCGTGTGCCCACCCGGTCCGTGCTCGGTGGGTCCCGTGTCCCCGCCGTGCCCGGGGGGTCCCGACCCGCGCGCCCCCGCGGCCGCCCCGCGCGCGAGCGCTCCCGCACGGACCGGCGGCGCCGGAGCTGCGGCGTCCCCTGGCGGGAACGGCCCCGCACGACGCTCACCCCGCGCATCGGCACCGCCGGGCGGGAGCGGGAGCGGGACCGGACCGGGATCGAGACTGGGACCGCGACTGGAGTGAGAGCGGTGAGGGAGAGGGAAAACGACTGGAGCGAGACCGGAGCGGGAGCGGGAGCTGGAGCAGGACTGCGACTGGAGCGATACCAGAGCAGGACGGGGACTGCGACTGGAGAGACACCGGAGGGGAAGAGGGACTGGGAGAGGCGGGGGGAGAAGCGGAGCGGAACCACAGAGGGAATGGAAGGGGGAGCGGGACTGGACCCGGACCAGGAGCGGGACCGGAGAGGGAGCAAGAAAGGGACCAAAAAGGTAGCGGGACCCGCGGTCGCTCCTCGCTAGGGGCGTGGGACGAGACGCTCGGTACCGAGCAGTGATGTCACCTGCCCCGAGACCCCCGGTCCGCTAACGGGCACCAGCCCCGCTCCCGGTCGCCGCCGCACCACCGGCGGGCAGTCCCGCGTTGCCCTTTTAAGAGGGGCCCGGTGCCACCGCGCCCATTGTCGCCGCCGCCGCCGCGGGGCCGGGCCGGTGCCGGGGCCGCGCTCTCCGGGGCGAGCGGGGGGGCGGTGGGGGCACATTCCGCCGCGTTGCCGGGACAGCCGTCGCCGTGGCGACCGGTCCGTGCCGCCGAGCCGCGGTGCGCGCCGCGCAGTTCCCACGGAGCGGCCCCGGGCGGCGGCGGCGGCGGCTCCCGCTCCCTCCGGGGCGGCGGGAGGGCCGGGATGCGGTGCAGTGTTGTGCTCTCGCCCACCAATATTGCACTCGTCCCGGCCTCCCGCCGCCGCGGGCTGCGCCGGTGGGACCGTCCGGGCACCGACCGGGCCCCCGCGACCACCGGGAGGACGGCGCGGGACGGAGCCGAGAGCACGGGGGGGGCACCCAGAGCCCTCTCGGGGCACCGGGCCCCCCTCGCCAGGGACCGGGCGCGCAGGCTAGAAAACACTCAAAACTTTATGGCCAGGCGTGGGGCAGGGACCGGAGCGCCCGGGGCAGGAGCGGGGGAAGCCCCGGCACCGCGGGGGCCCGGTACCGGCAGTGCAAAGTCCGCGGGGGGCCGGGAGCGGAGCCCGGCCGGGAGGGGCGGCGGGGCCCGGGGCGCCCACGGGTGCCGCTGACGAGGGAGGCCCGGGCCGGGCGCGGTCACTCGCGTCCCTCCAGCAGGAACCGGCGGAAGGGCTCGAAGTCTGCGGGGATCGTGTCTGCGGGGGGCAGCGCGGGGGGCGTCAGGAGCCGCCAGGGAGCGCAAGCCCCAGTAAAGCCCCCGGCCCAGGACCGGCGGCCCGACCGCCGCCACAGGGGCGAGGGAGGGGATGCTCGGCCGGCAGCCGGGGCGGGGGTCCCGGGGGGCCCTGCTCACCGTTGCAGCGGTACTGCAGGTTGGACCAGATGATGTTCTCCTGGGAGAAACAGAAGACCCCCAGCCGCCCCCCGCGCATCGTGGTGTCGATGATCACCCCGGAGTCGGCCACCAGCTGCGGGCCCTCGTACAGACGGACCCTGCGGGGGGAATGGGGCCCGACCGGTCAGCGGAACCCCACCGGGGTCAGCATCGGGATCCCACCGAGACGCCATCGGGGCCAGCACCTGGACCCCGCCAGGATCCCCCCTGGAACCCCTCCAGGACCAGCATCGGGCCCTACCGGGCATCCCGACCCGGGATGGCGGCACCGGGCTGGGGCTGGGGCATCCCGCAGGGGGCTGTGCAGGAGGCACCGGGCCGGGCTGGACCCTTGGGCCAGGGCCCCCCGCCGTGGCCGGGCTGGAGCCCCCCGCACCGCCCCCGGCCCGGCCCCGCCGCCTTTGTCGGGCACTTTGCATGTGAAAGGCGCCGGCGGGGTCGCCATGGCGACGGGACAATGGCCCCGGGGGCCCGGGGGGCGGAGGGCCCGGCGGCGGAGCCCCCCCTGCCGCGGCCGCCCCGGCGGGAGCCTTAAAGGGGAAACGCTCCCGCGGCCCCACCGGCCAGGACCCCTCCCCACGGCCGGCATCCCTCCACTGCGGTGGTCCCACGGGGCTGGATCCCTCCCCACATGGCACCCCTTCACTTGGGTGGTCACACAGGGCAGGACTCTGAGGATAATGGTCATCATTATCCTCACCAGGGCTGGACCACACCAGGATTGTTTTCTGCCCAGCGATCACCATTCCCCCACTGGTGTGGTCCCACTAGGGCTGAACCCCACCCTGCCCCGTGGTGAGCACACCCACCACCACCTCAGCAGCCCCTGTGCCCCCCCCACTCACCTGATGTAGCCCACCTGGGGCCTGTGTGCCAGCTGCCAGCGGTAGGACGTCTTGTCCCTCCAGCCGACGTTCCGGGGGTCCTTCCAGAGCAGGCGGACGTGGTCGGGCGTGTGCCCCGTGTGCCACAGCGCGTTGCGGAGGTGCTCCCCGGGGCCCGTCGAGGACTTCACCGCCTGGGGGGGCACAGGGGGTGTCAGGGGAGGACCTGGTGGGGAGAGGGAATCGGGGGGACTGACCTGGCCAGCACCCACCTTGAGCTGCAGCCCTGGCTCGGCCACGGCACGGAAAGGGGTGGCCTGCCAGTACGTCTGCTCCGTCTGCTTCCACATCACCACGTAGAAGCTGGCGCTGTCCTGGTAGCTGAAGATGAAGCCGGCGTAGTCATCGTCGGTGACGGTGTTGACGTGGAAGGTGCCCTCAAAGTCCACCCCATTGAAGGCCGTGTAGCCTACAGGGAGGAAGCGCTGTGGGATTCCCCAGCCCGCCCACCCTTCACCCGTCTGTGGGGCAAAGAACCGGCCCTCATCCCCCCCCACGCAGAGGGGTGGGAGTAGGGGGGTGTGAGTGGGTGAATGTCTCTTACCCACAGCCAAGCCGGGGTCGCTGTTCATGGTCTGCACGATCTCCATGCCCTGTGGGGACAGCTGGGTGAGGGGCACCCCCAGCACCCCCGGGGACCTCCCGACCCCCCTCAGCTCCCACCCTGCAGCGCAGCCCCCAGAAACACGGGGCACAGCACCCACACCTGGTTGAGGACAACCCAGTTGGGGTCGATCTGGGCGTCCCCCTCGGGGTCGAGGATGACGGTCTGGTAGGCGCGGAAGTCGGTGAGCGTCACCTCGGCGCTCTCGGGGCACACGTCCAGCTGGTCCACCACCGTGTCATTGTCGAAGTCCTCCTCGCAGACATCACCCACGCCGTTCCCTGGGGACATGTGCACAGTCAGGGCCCGGCCGAGCCCACGAGGCTCTGCCTCCCCTCACCCAACACGCACTCACCGTCCGAGTCCTTCTGGTTGGGGTTGGGAATGAGGCGGCAGTTGTCCGGGCCAGGTGGCACATAGTCCGGGATGCCATCATTGTCATCGTCATTGTCACAGTCATCCCCCAGCCCATCATTGTCTGAGTCCAGCTGGGAGCTGTTGGGGATCTCGGCGCAGTTGTCTTTGGTGTCCTGGTGCCCGTCACCATCGCTGGGAAGCAAGAACAAGGTCAGAGCAGTGCCAAAACTGGGGACCTGGCACTACATCCCAGAGCCCTTAACACCCTGTCATCCCCCCTGCCAGGTCCTGAACCAGTTCTGCCCCCAGGGGCAGAACAGGACAGGACAGGATGGGGAGGTGACCGCACCAAAATGCTGTCCCCACCTGTCCTCATTGGTGTCACAGGTGTCTCCTACCAGGTCACTGTCCATATCTGTCTGGAGGAGACCAGAGCCCTAGTTCAGTGACATCCCAGGGCGAGAAGGACCCCCTGCTCCCCACTGGGCTGGGCCCCACCTGCCTCGGGCCCCACTTGCCTCAGGCCCCCTGCCCCAGCCTGGCCCTGGCCATACCTGAGTGGGGTTGCTCATCTCAGGGCAACTGTCACAGGCGTCCCCAACACCGTCCTCGTCCCGGTCCGTCTGCAGAGGGTTGGGCACCTTGGGGCAGTTATCCAGCATGTTGGGAATCCCTGCAAGGACAGCGCTGGGTGGTGGATACCCTCCCACAACCCATCGGGACAGCCCTGCTGGCACAGCCAGGCCACCCCAATAGCCACTCACCGTCCCCATCGATGTCGTTGTCACAGGCGTCCCCCTCGCCGTTGCTGTCCGTGTCCCGCTGGTCGTTGTTGGGCACGTTGGGGCAGTTGTCACAGGCATCCCCAAAGGAGTCTGTGTCTGAGTTCTGCTGGTCTTTGTTGGGAAAGAGCCGGCAGTTGTCCTGCGGGGAAGGGGACAGGGATGCTGGCGCTGCGGTGGCTAGCAACAGGAGGCCACAGTCCCCCAGTGGTCAGGGTAGGAGGATGTCTCCAGCATGCTGAGCCACCAGCCTGCTGCTCCCCAAGAGAAGCATCCTGAGGGACTCAGGACTGAGCCAAAGGGAGAAGCCCTCCCAGAGCCACCAGCACAGCCACCCCCCTCAGCACAGCCACCTCCACGTTCTTGACGCCATCGCCATCAGCGTCGTCATCACACTGGTCCCCAATGCCGTCGTTGTCGGCATCCTCCTGCCCAGAATTGGGCGTCAGGCGGCAGTTGTCCTGCAGGGAAGGGGAGGAGATGAGGTCTGGAGCACAGCCCTGCTGTGGCCCCTGCACCCCCCACCCCCTCGTGCCCCCCTCCAGGAGCCCACCTGCTTGCAGTGCTTGTTGTTGTCGATGCAGGGCAGGGGCTCGTCGGGGTAACCGTCCAGGTCCGTGTCTGGCCCACACACATTGCCGTTGCCAGCCCAGCCCACGTTGCACTGAAGAAAGAAGAAGTCAGGGGTTGGGAAGGGCCCTGGAAGGATCACTGCTTTCACTGCCATAACCCCCACCCCCCCTCCCACCCCCGTGCCCCGCTCACCGCGCAGGAGATCTCCCCGTTCCTCTCGAACAAGCAGAAGCCGTTGATGTCGCAGGGGTTGGCGGTGGTGGTGCTGCAGGACTTTTGGGGGACGCAGCCTGACGTTTGGTTCCCCACAAAGCCCGACTTGCAGGGACCACACTTGAAGGAGCCCTGGAGGGGGAGAGAGGGCAGGGCAGGGATGAGGGGAGCCAGGCAGCCCCAGGAGTTGGGGAGGGAGCGGGATAGCGCTGCTCACCAGCGTGTTGGTGCAGATGGAGTTGGGGTCGCAGCCCCCGTTGTTCCCGTCGTTGCATTCATCAATATCCGTGCAAACCTGCGAGCAGTGGGGGAGAAACCCTCACCTGGGGCCTCCCCCTGCCCATTCCTGCCCCGCTGGGAAGTCGCTCTCCTTGCAGGCACTGCTTCCTCCACCCTGCCCCGCAGTCTGGAGCACCCACAGGCTGAGTCCTGTGGCACCTCACTCACCTGCTTGCTGGCCTTGGCATAGTCCACTCCCACACCAGAGACAGTGTTGCCTCGATAGCCACGGGGACAAGGCTCACAGCGGAACCCGGGGGACGTGTTGATGCACTTGGAGCCGGGGAAGCAGGGGTTGGCATGGGCGCACTGCAGCAGCGGGAGGAGAGACCGGCTTCACCCTCGGGCACAGCACCGGGGTGGCTGCTGCCATCCCAGCAGAGCCTCTCCCTGGGGGGAAGCACCCTCAGCCTGCACTGCCCTGGCAGTGCTGGGGCTGCTGGTCTCCCCAGGAGCGTGCCCACCTCCTCGATGTCGGCGCAGTGCGTGCCGTTGCCCTCCAGCCCCGGCGGGCAGGGCCCGCAGCGGTACCCGGGGTACTCGTACGTCTCCATGCAGTCCACCCCGCTGAAGCAGGGGTTGGGGTTGCAGCGGGACCGGTGCTCGTGGAAGCCTGAGAGGGGAAGACAGGCAGGTGAGGGGTGAGAAAAGGCGGCCCTTTGCCCCCTCCCCCGAGGTGGGGGCAGAGCCTCGCCAGCACTCACCGCAGACCTGGCACTCCATGATGGTGTTGCGGATCAGAG
Source organism: Lophotriccus pileatus (assembly GCA_035583135.1). Lineage (NCBI taxonomy): Eukaryota > Metazoa > Chordata > Aves > Passeriformes > Tyrannidae > Lophotriccus > Lophotriccus pileatus. Next base: position 2,553,922 of record JAWWES010000071.1, read on the forward strand.
ACATCTCCTTCACCTGCAAGGCAGCAGAGCGTGGAGCATCAGGGGGTGCTGGCACTGTGGTCTAGGGAAATCTGGCCCAGGGAGGGCTGGTCCCCCCCCACTGTCCCACCTGGTCCCTAATGTCTTCCCGCAGCTCAGTCAGGACCCGGTTGAAGAGGGTCAGCTGTGTGACCAGCGCCTTGGTCTGCTCACCTGCCAGCAGCAGAAAGGACAAGGTCAATCCCAGGACAGACACAGCCCCTTGGGGCCATGGGCAGGGACTGCTCTGCCCACCAGCACTGAGCTGGGAGGACAAGGCAGTCGACAGACTGTTCTTCTCCTCCCTGATTCATATAGGATCCCTTTCCCCATAACACAACCCATGCCTTTTGATGCAGCCCATGTGGGGCACTGGGACAGGCTGTGGAAGGGTTTCTGCCTCCGTGGAGCCCCAAATGCCTCAGGCCAGGGAATGGGGGAAGCAGAGCAGGGACTCACCCAGGATGGAGGCCAGCACGTTTGTCACTGCAAGGAGAGAGACGAGACATTACCAAATGCTGCCTTCACACCTTGGCGGCATCACCTCACCCAGTCACTCCTGCTCAGCACGTGAGCAGCACTGGAGCTCCCACCTGTGTGGGGACCCTGGGCCAGGAGAGGCAGGAGCACAGGTAACCCTTTAAGCCCCCCAAGCCATTACCTGCAGTGTGAATGGACTCATCTCCTTGGAAAGGGCACTCACTCAGGGCCCCCACGCGGCTCATGGACCCCCCCAGGATCAGCTTCATGGACTCCACGAACCCCTGATGTACGTGGGGAGACACAGTCAGTGTGGGGGGGCTCTGCCCATCCCCAGGGGCGTGGTGGTGGGGGTCCCAGTTCCCCCCAGCACTCACCTGCATCCTCTGGTAGGCCTTCTGCCCCGTGCGCACCTCGATGGCCTCCACCTCGGCCAGGGGGATCTCGGACAGCTCGGGCAGCCCCACGCTGGAGTCTGTCTGCTTGCAGTCGACGTAGAGCTCCACGCTGAGCGTGTCCCTGCGCAGCCCGCTCAGGCGCACGATGACGGAGTGGCTCTGCCCGTCCGCCACCTGCGCGTGCTGCAGGTTGACCGAGTGCACCTTGTTGTCCTCCCGCAGGTACCGCACCAGGACTGCGGAGGAGGAGCGGGGAAGGGCCGTCAGCTCCCACCCCCCAGCACCGGCAGGCACTCGCTGATCCTCCCTGTGAGCAGTCTCAGGGCTCAGCCCTGTTTCCCTCAGAGCACCGGGGAAAGAGCAGGGCCAGCCCATCCCCACGCACGGGGCACCCACCCACCTTTGTTGATCTTCCCCACGACCGAGACCTCCAACCACCGCGTGTTGTCCTTCTTGGAGTAGAGGCCGAAGAGGGTCCCCCCCTGCTTGGGGGGCAGGCGGAAGGTGGACAGGAGGTACACGTCGTTGACGGTCAGGAGCTCCATGCGGATCTTGTGGGCCACGCTGGCCATCTGCCGCGCCTCGCTCACCAGCAGCAGGTCAATGACTGCGGGAGCCGAGCACCGGGGTCGCCTCCGCGCCGGCAGCCGCAGCTGCGGCCGCTGACCGCAGGGATTCCCGGTGCCGTCACACCGAGGGTCACCCTGGACCGCCGTTCCCCGGGGGGACCGGGGAAGCCCCGGGGGCTCCGGGGCCGCCCCCGCGCGGTGGCGCTCCAGGACCGGCCGCGCCGCCGAGAGGGACCCGCGGAGCCCCCGCACCGCCGGGACCGGCGGAGTCACGGCCCCGAGCCCGTCCCGCAGCCGGGGTTCCCCCCTCATCCCGCTCCGCGGAACCCCCCGAGCCCAGCACTAACGAGGGGCGGCCGGACCAGGAGACCCCGGAGAAACGGCCGGGCTCCCGGGGCGCTCGGGTGGGAGCGCGGACAGCCCAATCCCCGCAGCCGCACGGGTGCCCGCCTGCTCCGTGCAGACCGAGAGGAGCTCCGGTTCCGCGGTCAGCCTTCGACGAGGGACCCCCCCCGCCCCGCCGCCCCGAGCCGGCATCGGAACAGGCGGCCGCCCTGCGCCCCGGGGATGAATGTCCCTGTGTCCCCGCTGCCCGGCTCCCCCGGGGCGAGCGGAGCCGCTGTCAGCGGCCCCGGGACAGGGGCTGCTGCTGCCTCCGCCGACCCCCCGACTGCCGCCCGCCTTGCCGCCCCGTCGGGGCCGCCCGCCGCCGCCCCGAGCCCCTCCGTTATACCTTGCAGCCCCGGGCGCGCCGCGGCGGCGGCGCCCAGCAGGAGCAGCGCCAGGAGCGCGGGGCCCCCCGGTGCCCCCATGGTGCCGCCGGTGCCGCCGGTGCGGAGCGGAGCGCGGCGGGGCGGGGTGGCGCACGGGGGAGGGGCCGGCGGGGCCGGCGAGGAGGAAACAAAGAGCCGTCAATCACCGGGCGCATCCCGGGGCCACCGGCGGGCCACCGGCCGCGGCCCCGGAGGCGACGGAGCGGGGCGGGGAGGGGGCAGCGGGCGGTCGCGGCGCACCGGGCCCGGGGCTGCGGGGAGCTCGCCCACCGGACACTGCCCGCCCCCGGGGCAGCCCCCGCTCGCAGCGCCGGTTCACGCGGAGGTCAGGCGGGCTGGGGCCGCCCCAGCAGCGCCGGAGCATCCCGGCCTGGGAAAGCGGGACCGGCCGTGGGGTCGCTTGTCCGGGGTTGTCCCACGCCGCGGAGCCCCCCGGGCCAGCGGAGCCCCGGGGCCGGTCCGTACCGCCGGGGGATGCTCGGGCCGCCGAGCCGCTCCCGCGGAGCCCCGGCCAAGACGTGTTTACAGCTGTTTCCCCCAGTGCCATAACAACGGGCCGAGCCCGGCCCCGGGGCCGCCCCAGCCCCGCGCCCCCGGTCCGGCCCCGCGCCAGCGGTCCCGCGTAACGGGGGAGGGGAGGTGGGAGTGATGGAGGGGGGCGGTTCTGAGCCGTACGCGGGGAGTTTTCCCTCCGCCGCTGCCAGCGGGCTCCCGGCCCGGCTGCGGTCCATGGAGACGTGCAGGGGGGGGTGCGGGGCTGAGCGGGGTCCAGCGATGCGGGGCTCTGTGGTGCGGGAGGTGCGGGGCTAAGCGGTGCGGGGCCGAGCAGGGAGGTGCGGTGCGGAGCTGAGCAGCGTGGAGCTGAGCTGAGCCGAAAGGTGCGGAGCAACGCGGGGAGGTGCGGGGCTGAGCAGGTCTGTGCGGTGCGGGGCTGAGTAGTGCGGGGCTGAGCTGAGAGGTGCGGGACTGAGCAGGACTGTGCAGGGCAGTGCGTGGAGGTGCGGGGCCGAGCTGGATGGAGCGGTGCGGGGGGGTGCGGGGCTGAGCAGTGCGGAGCTGAGCTGAGCGGTGCGAGGAGGTCTGGGGCTGCGGGGACTGTGCCGTGCGGGGAGATGCGGGGCCGAGCAGTGTGGAGCTGAGCGGTGCGGGGCTCTGCGGGGCTGGGGGGTCCCGGCAGCCGCCGCCACCGCCGTGCCCGGACTCCGGCGCGTGGCGGAGCCCCCGGTGCGGTGCCGCCGGTGCCGCCCAGCGGCGAGGGCGGTGCGGGGCCGCCCGTCCGGTTCCGGGTCGGCGGAAGATGGCGGCGCCCATGGAGCTGTTCTGCTGGGCCGGGGGCTGGGGGCTGCCCTCGGTGGACCCCGACTGCCTGGCCGTGCTGGTGAGCGGCGGGGCCGGGGCGGCGGGGCCGGGGCTGGGGCCGGGCCGGGGGTCCCGCGGGCTGAGCCCCCCCCGCTCCCGCCGCTCCCTCCCTCCCTCCCGCAGACCTACGCGCGGTTCACGGGGGCGCCGCTGAAGGTGCACCGGGTCACCCACCCCTGGAGGAGCCCCTCCGGTAAGGGCCCCGCGGGGGATACCGGCACCGGGACCGCCGGGACCACCCGGTGCCGGCACCGCCGGGGACCCTCCGCCCGGTTACCCCCCGTGTTCCGCACCCCTGCAGCCTCCCGCCCATCACACACCCTCCTCATCCCGTCACACTCTCCTATCCCGCGGCATTCCTCGTGTCCTGTGCCCCCCCCATCCCGCTGCCCCCACCCCACCCCATTGCACCCCCTCATCCAGTCGAACACCTCTTGTCCTATAGCCCTCTCCCACACCACTGCACCCTCTCACCCCATCGCACCCCTCTGTGCCCCATCACCCCCCCCTTCATCCCATAACACCCCCTGTCCCACCACCCTCCCATCCTGTTGTACCCCCTGCCCCATCACACCCTCCCACCCCATTGCATCCCTCATGTCCAGTGCCCCCCACACTGCACTCTCCCACCTCATTGCACCCTCTCATCTTATTGCAATCCCTTGTCTTGTCCCCCCCT
>JAWWES010000071.1:2566235-2601410 GCA_035583135.1 Lophotriccus pileatus
ACCCCCACCCAGTGCAGTGCTCCCCTTGGGAAAACCCCCGTGGGAGCAGCCTTGTGTCCTCAGGACAAGTCGGGCAGGGTTCCCACCCTGCTCCTCCCACCGGGCAGTGGTTTGGCTTTGCCCGCGGTCAGTGCCACCACCACAACCTGTGCCCTGCTTGTGGCTGCTCCACCACCTTCCCTGCTGTGGGCAGAGGTGCTGCTGAGACCATGGTGGTCCCATGCCAGCAGCCAGCCCTGGCAGGGACCCCCAAACCCCCCTGCTGGCTCCGCAGGCAGTGCCACAGCGGGGGCAGCGCCGAGTGTCCCATCGCCTCCGTGTCCCCCACGCTGGAGCCCCACGCCACAGCGGGCTGGGTGGAGCTGGCTGCAGCAGTTTATCATTTGCAAAACAAGTCTGGGCTCTACACCTCCTAATTTGGGCTCCTTCCTAATTGCAGGCATCTGCCTTCCCTGGGAACCACAGCCCCTCATCCCCAGGGTCCTGCTCCTCGTGCTGTGGCCAGAGAAGGGACCCCCCTGCACACGCTGTGACCCGTGGGGGATGATGGGGGGTGATCCCTCCAGCCTCACCCCGGCTCCTCACACCTACCAGTGCATCCCCCAGTCTCCCAGTGGGTTTTTCAGCAGGGAGGGAAGGGCCCAGCCCTGCAGCAGCTGCGGTTCTGGACGGGCAGGAGCAGGGAGCCAGCCCGGAGGGGGCAATGCCGGGGCCTTTCCCTGCACACACGTGGGGGCTCTGCATGTGCCGCCCCTGCCTTGCAGAGCTCCGATGTTCCTGGGGAAGTGTGGTGTCAGGAATAGTGTGGCCAGCAAGGACCAGGGCCACAGGCCCACTGGTGAGGTGACACCTCGAATCCTGGGGTCACTTTTGGGTCCTTCATGACAAGAAAGACATTGAGGGGCTGGAGCATGTCCAGAGAAAGGAATGAAGCTGGGAAGAGTCTGGAGAACTCCTGAGGGATCCAGGGGGCTCATCTTGGAGAAAAGGAGGCTCAGGGGAGACCTTCTCCCTCTTTCCAACTCCCTGACAGGAGGGGGAGCTGAGGAGGGGTCAGGCTCTGCTCCCAGGGCACAAGGGACAGGACAAGATTGAAACTGTCTCAAGTTGCAGCAGAGCAGGTTTAGGTTGGACATTAGGGAAAATTCCTCCGTGGAAAAGACTGTCAAGCCCTGGCAGAGGGTGCCCAGGGCAGTGGTGGAGTCACCATCCCTGGATGGTGGAATTTAACAGACACGTGGATGGAGCACTTGGGGACAGGGTTTAGTGGTGGCCTTGGCAGGGCCGGGGGAACAGTTGGACCTGGTGATCTTGGAGGCCTTTTCCAACCTCAACAATTCCATGATTCTATTCCGTGATTCCAAGCACAGGCAGCCCGGCCTGGCTGCCGTTGGGGCCAGCGCTCCCCGGGAACACGGATAAAGCCTTGGGATGGCCCGACGTGCTCCGTGAGCAGGGCTGGGGCAGAGCCCGGTGCCACCTTCACGCCACACTCCAACAGAACAGCTGTTAAACCTCTGGGCTCTTCGTTTTCCCCAAGCTCAGCAGCTCCGAGGCTCTCACACGAGGAAAGGGGGGTAGAGGAGGGTGCTTTGCCAAGGAGCGCTCTGGCTTTCTCATTCCTGGACTTCAAAGGTGCTGGTAGCGTTCCCAAAGGCACAGGGAAATACTGTAACTGGTATTTAGGGAAAGCAAACAGGACGGGGAGGTCACTGCGGGCTGCGGGCGGCGTTGGCCACGGTCAGAACAGAGGGGACTCTGTCCGGAGGCCACCCCGGCGCTGGGTGTGGCCAGTGCTGTGAGCTCCGGGAGAGAGGGCACCCCTTAATTTGCCCGGGAGGTTCGGTGGACGGGGGAGGCGGGGGGGGGGACACACTGATATCATTCACTCAACCTTTCCGAGTGTCTGACATTTGGGTTTTAAAAAAAATCCACACACCCCCCCCCTCAAAGAAAGCAAGCCGGGGCAAACCAACGGCACATATGGAACAAATCAAGGTCTGGCAGCGGCGGAGAGGCTCCAGCTGCAGGGATAAACAAGGAGCCACCCGCGGGCCACGAGGCCGGAGCCCCCGGGGCACCCCTGGCCCCGCCGCCGCCTCGCCGAGGAAAACCGAGCGATTTCCGAGCGCGTAGAGGAAACACTGACGGGAACGGCGCATTCCGGAGGGAGCGCGTCATGGCTTTACTTGGCGCCCGAGACACACGCGAAGGTTTCGAGGGAGCCACGTGTGGAAGTGTGGTCCAGGAGAGGCGCACAGGGAGCTTCCAGGGGGAGGGGGGATGCTGGGAGGGAGAGGGGTGGTGCTGGGAAGCAGCAGGGCTGGCCGGGAGCGCACAGAGCCCCTCGCACAGGGGCTCAGCCCCTGGTCCCTCCTGTGCCCCCAGCACGGGGTCGTCACCCACTTCCACCACTGAGGGATGCTGGAAAGGGTGTGGGAAGAGTTGGCCCCTGGAGCCCCCCAGCACTGCCCTGGCCATCACTGCTGGCGCCACAGGTAGGTCTGGATGGAGTGAGCCGGAGCCACGGTCTCGATGAACCCCATGGAGGGGTCCCGGATCCCAAACGGCACGTCCCAGCCAAACCTGGGGGGTGTGAGAGGCCGAGCAGGTCAGCACAGCCAGGGCTGAGCGTCCCCCCTTGTCCCCCCCCCGCCCAGGCTGACCTGTTGAGGACCACCAGGACCAGGGCACCGTCGGGGCGCAGGACGGCCACGTGCTCCAGCTGGCAGAGGAGGCAGCGGCGGCTGCTGTGCAGCCCCACGCGCCGGGAGCCCTCGGGGATGAACTTGCTGAGGGGAGAGCAGCAGGAGAGGGGGTTGTGCCCCTGGTCTGGGGCTGGCAGCAGCACCTGAGCTCCCCCCCACCCACCTGAAGTGCCCCAGGTGGTAGAACATGGGCTGCTTGTAGAAGACGTCCTTGCTGCCGTCCACGATGACGGGGCTGTCCACGAAGTTCTTGACCCAGTTGGGACCCCCCTCCAGATCCAGGGCCAGGTTCCAGTCAGTCCAACCGGCCACGAAGTGGTTCAGGACCTGGGAGGGCGGGGAAGGGGCTGAGCAGGGCCGAGCACCCCCAGCCCCGGGCGGGCAGGGCGGGGGGCTGTACCGTCAGGATGCTGTGGCTGTACTGGTCCCCTCGCTCCCAGCAGCCCAGGGACACGGCAAAGCGGAAGGTGAAGAAGCCGCTGCAGGCCTCCGTGTAGAGGAGGAAATGGTCAGGGAAGAGCTTGTGGGTGGCCTCCAGGCTGCAGCCGGGCGGGACAATGGGGTCCAGGTACCAGTGGACTGCCAGGCCGGCCACGTAACGGGCAGCCGTGGCATTGCCCAGCACCTGGGGGAGCAAAGGAGATGCCTCACACCGGGATCACCTGCACCCCGAGCCTGTGGAGATGGACACAAGGACCCCATGTGCCAGTGGGGTCTCCTGGGGCCACTTCATGTCCCCTCCTGTGGACACTGCAGCCCCCTGAGCAGCACCCCAGCATGGATCCGGCACCCAACAGTACCCCAGCATGGCTCGGACACCGGGCTGGGTGCAGTGAGACAGGTTTCGGGGTGCCCCTCACCCCCCCAACCTGGTTCTGCTGCTGCCTGGCCCTGCCTCCACATCCCCCCAGAGTGGTGCAGCCCTGTGGCTGGCAGCGAGGAAGGGACATGCTGAGCCCTCCCGGGGCTCCTGCTGGGGCAGGGGCCTGGATTACTTTTTTTCCTCCCAGTTCAAGGTGACTCCCCCAGACAGCCCTGTAGCATTGTGTGGGGAAGCTGAATCAGCCAAAACTCTGCCCAGAGAAGGTGCTGTTGCCGGGATCTGGGACGTGGGTGCCACCTCCTGTCTCCACTCCCGGCAGGCACGCGCGGAGGCGGCCGCTCCCAAAGGAGCCGGCTCCGGCTCCTGCTCCAGCAGACCCGGTTTGCTCCCGGTCTCCAGGGCTGGGAGAGGCCGCTGCCTCCATTTCCTATAAACCCCGGGAGCTGGGATAGGAGGCGGAAGGGGAGGAAGGGGGCTCTGCTCTTCACCACTTTGGCCCAGTGCGGGAGGTGGATGCGCTGGTCGTCGAGCATGAGGAGCCGCGTGCGGTGGGCGCTGCGGGCCAGCGCGGGGCCCAGGTCGCGCAGGATGAAGTCCCGCTGCTGCGCGGCCGTGAAGGCGATGGTGGGGGCCTGGGGGGGCGTGAGGAGCCCCGCCAGCGGCTCGTTCTGCGCCGTCACCGCCCAGAAGGTCACGTTGCGTTTGGCGTATTCATCCAGGAACCTGGGGGCGGCGAAGAGGGGGCAGCATCAGCCCGTGCCTGCCCCCATAACCCACCCCCAGCCCCCCTCTGCTGCCCATCCCATGGTGGGATCGCCCCGGGGACGGTACTTGATGAAGTAGTTGGCCCAGGCCTGGTGGTACTTGTCCCCCGCCTGCCCCTTCAGCGTCCCCTTCCCACGGACGTCCCCGTTACTCCTCATCCAGCCCGGGGCGGTCCAGGGGCTGGCAAACAGCGACAGCGGCCGCTTGCTCATGGCCAAGACTCGGAGCAGGACAGGGATCTGCAGGAGGGAGCAAAGGAACCAGCTCAGTTACAGCTGCAGTCCCCCCTAAAACCACAGGGCCCAGCACCGGATTACGGAGTGCCCTCAAGGGACCCCAGGCAGGACCAGCAGCCGGCGAGCACCACCCCATGGCACAGCGCCCCGGCTCCTCATCCCGCCAGTGCCAGCCGGGATGCGCCGGGACGTGCCCCGGAGAAGGTGCCAGCTCACACAGGCTGTCCCCACACACCCTGCCACTGTGCACGGGGCTCGGCAGCTCCTGGTCACGGGGGGTCCCGGCACGCGCAGGAGCTCCAGCGGGACAGGGGACAAGGAGCCGATGGCAGCGGCTTCAGCCTCCCACCTTCATCTTCACGTCCTCATCCGCCAGCTTGAAGTGCTTCAGCTCGTAGTCGTGCGGGACGTCGTCGTAGCTGTAGGGGCGCTCGGAGAAGTCGCTGCAAGCCATGGGCACCCGGATGAGGTTGTACTCAATCCCTGTGGGAGAAGCATCAAGCGGCCAGGTGATGGGTGTCCCTGCAGCAGGGACGGGCACAGCCACCTCTGGTGACCCCACGGGCCACCCACGCCGCCGTGCCCTCACCGCTCACCGCAGGCGGAGAAGTAGGAGCGCAGCAGGTTGTCCTGGGCCGGCCGTGACAGCCGCAGGATGTTCATGGCAGCCGAGTCCGAGAGGGACCCGCCGAAGCCCTTCATGCTCTGGTACAGCGTGGTGATGTTGAGGGTCAGCAGCAGCCCTGAGGGGAGAGCCCGGCTCAGCCCGCGGTGCCCGGGGGAGCTGCGGTGGCACCGCCGCCCACCCTCCCGAGCGGTGGCGGTACCTGGGGTGTGCAGGCTGTGCTGGAATTTCCCCTCGCTCCTCTCCAGCCTCTTGCCGGCCTTGCTGCTCTCGTACTTGATGTAGGAGCCGGGCGGCGGCAGGACCAGGGGGTCCAGCGTGTCGCAGTAGGTGGCGTTGCAGACGCAGACTATGGAGCCGAAGCCAAAATCCCTAGGGATGCAGGGCCGGGCTCCTGCGGGGCACGGGAGTGTGGGGAGGATGGCCGGGAGGGTGGCGGCAGCTGCCGGCTCGGGGGCACGGCCCTGCCAGCTGTCCCGCCTGCCCCGGATGATGCGCTGCCCCCCTGCTTCGCATCCCACCACCTCCTCAGCACCCAGCTCCTGCCCCTGTCCCGGGATATCCCGGTGTCCCTGTGACGTCTCCGTGCTCACCTGCCGCCCGGGGCACCGGCATCAGCAGCAGAAGCAGCAGCAGCAGCAGCCAGCCCAGGATGCTGAGAGCCCCCATGGCCCCTCCACGTTCCCTCAGCTCCAGCAGGTCCCAGGGAGCAGCACCTGCAGGCAGGGGAACCCTCAGGCAAGGCAGGGGGATGGAGGGACAGGCTGTGCTCCCCGCTGGATCAGCCTCATCTCCCCAGCTCCGGCTTCTCCTTCCTCTGCCAGGGTGCTCCTGTCCCTAAAACCACCCTTGTCTGTCAGGCAGGTGAGGTGGGTCCAGCCCACCCGCCTTCACCCCGGCTGCTCCCAACCTGTGCTGCTGCCAGCCCTCCTCCTCCTCAGTGGCTCCAGCCTTTACAGGGAGCTGCTCCGAGATCTCCCTCCTCTCCCTCCCCCACAGCTCCTCCTGGCCCTCCTCCCAGCCCGTACCTGTTCTCGGGCCGGGACCGCCGCACACCTCCGGGCCGTGGGGCTGGGAGACACCAGGTCTCACTCGCCCTCCATCGCTGTGCCAGGGAGGGACAGGGACTCGGCAGCCCTGCCTGAACCAAGGGCCCCACCAGCATAGCAGCTGGACCCTCAGACAGGGACTGGGAGCCCCAACACCAGCCATGCCAGGAGCAGAGCCCAGCTGTGGTGACCAACCCCTCCAGGAGCACTCCCTGGTTGAACCAGGACAGCTCAGCTGGGCACACAGATCCCACCTGATCTGGGTCCCATCACCCAGGATGTGCCTGATCTCATGAACACGTGCCCATCACTGCAGGGACGACCTCAGCATCTCCCCACAGGGGTGGCCCAGGGGACAGAGAGTGGCCACATCCCAGCCACAGCTCCCTGGCACAGCTCCAGGGGCCTGGAGCATCCAGCTCCCCTCTGCAGGGTTAAACCGCTCCGTTAGCTCTCCCTGCCCGGGGTGGAGCAACACTTCATGACTAATTTGCTCCTTTCCTGGCATATCAGATGCAGCTCTGGGGCGAGTCAATTCATCAAACTTCCTCCTACCCCCAGCACTGCCCCTGCCACGGGCCCTGCCACGGTCCCACACCTCCACTGGGAGTTGAGCCACGGGACACCAGCCCCAGCTGCCACCGGGGCTGGGGCAGACAAGGCAGGGCAGCCCCTCGTTCCATCTCACAGGGCAAACAGGTGCCCTGGGAGGGAGCTCCGGGCCCAGTCCCGCTGTGCCCGTGTATTCCCACCCCCAAGTGTCATTAAGCTGTCACGCGACTGCTACGCCCAGGCTAATGAGCCCCAATTTTGGGGAGGGGTTAACAAGGCCCTGTGGCCATCAGCCGCCTCCCAGCCTGCTTCCAGCCACCCGGGGTGCCCCACTCACCCTTTCCCATCCTGAGGTCCTGCCCTGCCTGCCCTCCATCGGGCCAGAGCCCCCCCCCCAAGCTGGCTCCGGTCCCCGCAGCTCCTGGCAGCAGCCAAAACACTGCGGAGGCTGCTGGAGCTCATCCTTATCAACATCTGGCTGATAAGAGCGTCCTGCCGAGCAGGAAAAGTGAGACCCAGGGGACGGGCAACGCCTCGCACCACCACCACCACCACGGAGCCGCCACCGGCACGGGACGTGCTGGGCAGCCCCGCCAAAGCCCCCCAAAGCCGCTCCCCGCGCTCGGGGAGCCGGTGGGGCCGCAGGGGCCTCGTTGGCATCGCGTGGCCACCCTTTGCAGCGCGCAGGTGGGTTCGTTCCGTGCCGGGGACGAGGGTGTGGGGTGAGAGGAGCTGGTGGAGGAGCCGGAGGGGGGTGAGTTTTGGTCCCTTTAGCCAGGAGGGTGCGGATGGGGACCTTGGGGACGCTGAGCTGGGCTGAGCCACCTTTGTGGGCATCACGACTCCGTAAACACCGAGGACAAAGAGCCTCAGCGTGGCATCACGGCAGTTCCCTCCCTGCAGCGGGACCCCGGCTCGGAACACGGAGAGACTTTAGGGTAGTCACCGGTGCCAGGCCAGTTCCTGGGGGGCCCCATCAGTCCCCAGCCACTGTGAGCCCCAAACAAGGCAAGGCTTTGCACAAGAATTAATGAGCCAAGCCCAGCGACGTCGGAGGACTCGCCCCCGCTCCGTTCATCCCGGAGCTGCTCTGTCCTTCAGCGCCCAGCCGAGCACAGGGGCGAGGGCACGTGGACCAGGGTGATTCAGCATCTGGCCACCAGCTGTTAGGACCCAGGCAGGTAAGAAAGAAGCAGGTGAAGGAATAGCTCTCTGCACTGGGAGCAGGGTGCTGGGAGCGGGATGCTGGGAGTGGGGCTTGCTCTAGTTATGATCCTGGAGAAATATTTCCCTCTTGTGGACAAACACAAACAGCCTCAGGGCAGGAGGCGGCTGCTCTGCCCAGGACTAGGGCACCTCCTGGAGTTGCAGGGTCCCAGGGCTCCCACCCTGGAGCAGTGTCGCTGTGACACTGCGGTGCAGGACGTCCCAGGGTGACCCTGTCACGCACAGACCCCGCCTGGGCCGTGCCCAACCCACACAGCACCGGGGCTGTCAGCCCTGACAGCACCCCCAGGCACATCCCGCCCGCGCGGATCAGCCCAGGGGCCCGGCCGCCCTCCTCGCCCTGCAATTGTGACCTCCCTGCCCTAATCTCCTGCTCCCACACCCTGCCAGTTCCCTCCTTCCTTTCTGGGTGCGCCCACTCTCAGCACCCACTCCTGGGCCCGCTTGCTCAAGCTGCCCCAGCTCCGTGGTGGGTGCTGAGCCCCTGGTGCACCCCCACCCTCCTCACCACAGCGGGGACCCCTCTGCCCAGTCCCCACAGGGGCACAGCTCGTGCTCCAGGCAGGGTTGCTGCAGCCTGGCCAGTATCCCCATCCTGGCAAAGCACCAGGAGCAGCTGGCAGTGCCAGAGCCAGCTGGGATCCCGAGCCCTCCACGCTGCAATGCTTCTGCAACCGGCTCTGCCTCCAGCCCTGACCTTGGGGAGCACCGTGGGCTGGGAAAGACGTGATTCACACACCCCCTGGCCTGGCACTGGGCTGTGAGCGACTCCAGCTTGGCAGCAAAAGCATGGAAAGCTGAACCTTGGCTGCAACCCCTGCCCAGACCTTCCATCAGGGGGGTTGTCCAGGAGTTTTGTTCCTGCTCCAGCACCCAGAGCACCTGTGTGCCAGGTGAATCCCGAGCCACTTGCCAGGTCTTAAAACCTGTCCCCAAAGGCAGCGGAAGAGCACCTGGGCTCTGCCCCAGCCCCTGCCAGGCAGCACGTGCTTGGAACTGGGAGCAGACTGGGAGCACCCCCTGGCACGGGGAGCCGGTGTGGGGTGGGCAGGGAGAGGGGCTGCCCCGTGGGGTTTCCAGCTGCTCCGTGCTGCTCTCCGTCCTCCTGCGGGCTCCATGCCCGGGTGGCACCCAGCCACAGTGCCCAGGAGCAGGGGAGGGACCCGGACGCTTCTCTGCCGGCCGCAGACACCGAGGCAGCTTCACCGTTTAATGCCGGAACCACTCGGCTCCGAGGAATCGCTGCCCCCCGCGCGCCCCCCGGCCCGAGCCCGCGGGCAGCTGGGGCCGCGCGTCCGGCACGTCCACGGGCAGCCCGGCCCCGTCACTGCCGCTGCCACACGTAGGTCTGGATGGAGTTGGCCGGAGCTGCGGCGGAGATGAGGCCGACGGTGTCGGCCAGCCCGAAGGCGATGTCCTGGGGGGAGCTGTGAGGGGGGGAGAGCAGAGCGGGGGGGTCAGAGGTGCAGCACCCACTGGTGCACAGGGCCCACGGCGGGGGCTGGGCCGTGCCACTCACCGGTTCAGGACCACCACCACCACGGCGCCGTCGGGGCGCAGGAAGGCCGTGTACTCCAGGTCCGTCTTCTTGGACTCTCTGGAGGGGAAGAGCCCCACGCGCTGGGAGCCCTCAGGAATGAACTTGCTGCACAGACAGAAGCAAGAGGCGACCCCGGGGAGGGAGTCAGGTCCAAGGAGAGCTCCTCTCCCACCAAACCTGCCCCGCTCTCCTCCTGAAAAGCTGCTGCTGCAAGGATGGAGCTGAAGCCCAGGCAGGTGAACGTGTGTCAGGGGCCCCAACCCACCTGAAGTGCCCCATGTGGTAGAACATGGGCTGTTTGTAGAAGATGCCTTCGCTTCTGTCCACGATGACGGGGCTGTCCACATAGTTCTTGACCCAGTTGGGGCCCCCCTCCAGATCCAGGGCCAGGTTCCAGTCAGTCCAGCCAACCACAAAGTGGTTCAGGTTCTGCAACAGGACAGCCCAGACATCTGCCCAAGGAGCAGGGTGCTGAGGGGAGAGGGAGCACGCCGGCAGCCCTTCCCAGGGCCCATCCCGTGCGCTGATGCAGGGGCCTCACCGTCAGGATGCTGTGGCTGTACTGGTTGCCCCGGTCCCAGCAGCCCAGGATCACGTCCCGCTCCCAGAAGTGGGCTCCGATGCACGCCTCCGTGGCCAGGATGAAGTAGTCAGGGAAGAGCTCGTGAGTGGGCAGCACTGTGTCCTGTATGGGACCGATGAAGTCCAGGTACCAGTGGATGCCGATGCCGTGGACGTAGCGAGCTGCCTGTTCATCCTCCAGCACCTGGCGGGGAGAAGAGTTGGTCCTGTGGGGCAGAGCCAGCGCCCCAACCCTTGCACAGCGGGACGGAGCGGCCGAGCCCCCCACAGGGACAGGGGGCTCTGCCCTGGCTCTCTGTGCCAGCCCCTCCCTGGCCACACTCACCACTCTGGCCCAGTGCGGGAGGTGGAGCCGGTTGTCGTCCAGGATGATGAGCTGGATGTCGCGGTGGGAGCTGTTGGCCAGCGCCGGGCCCAGGTCGCGGGCGATGAAGTCCCGCTGCTGCTCGGCCGTGAAGCCCAGGCACTGGAAGGGGTAGTTGTTGATCAGCCCGGCCGTGGGCTCGTTCTCTGCTGTCACCGCCCAGAAGGTCAGGTTGTGCTTGGCGTACTCATCCAGGAACCTGGCGTGGAGGGCAGGGGTGAGCCATGGGGGGGTCCTCTGTGCCACCACCCCGGGGTATCACCCCTGTGCCCTCCCCCCAGGTGCTCCTCACCGTATGAAGTAGTTGGCCCAGGTCTTGTGGTACTTGTCCCCCGCCTGCCCCTTCAGCGTCCCCTTCCCCACATAGGACTCGCTGGTCTTCAGCCAGGTGGGGGAGGTCCAGGGGCTGGCGTAGAGAGACAGCGGCCGCTTGCTCATGGCCTTGGCTCGGTGCAGGACAGGGATCTGCAGGAAGGGGGTGGAGGGACTGGTTCAGCTGAGCCCCCTGTGGTCCCCCATCCCACCCTGCTCCCTCCCACTGCTCGCCTTCAGCTTGGTGTCCTCATCCCGCAGGCTGAAGTGCTTCAGCTCATAGTCATAGGGAACGTCGTCGTAGGTGTAGGCGTGGAGGGAGAAGTCGCAGCTGGCCATGGGGAGCCGGACGAGGTTGTACTCCAGCCCTGCCAGGCACAGGGGTGGCAGTGGGACATGAGGTCTCCAAAACCCAGGGTCCCTCTCACCATCCCACCTGTCTCCCTGTGTGTTCTCACCTTCCTCGGAGAAGTATGAGCGCAGCAGGTGATCCTGCGCCTTCTCCGGCAGGGATAGGATGTTGATGGCGGCTGCGTCGGTGATGGAGCCACCAAAACCCTTCACCCTCTGGAACCGCTGCGTCGTGTCCAGGGTAAGGACAACGTCTGCAGGGAGGGGAGCCCGGTGTGACAGTGGGTCACTGCGGGGTCCACCCCATCCCTGCCACCTCCGGCGGTACCTGGGGCGCAGAGTCTGCGCTGGAACTTCCCCTCGCTGCGCTCCAGCCTCTTGCCGGCCTTGCTGCTCTCGTACTTGACGTAGGAGCCGGGGGGTGGCAGGACCAGGGGGTCCAGCGTGTCGCAGTAGGTGGCGTTGCAGACACAGACCATGGCATCGCGGCCAAAGTACTTGGGGCTGCAGGGCCGGGCGCCTGGGGGGGAAGGGGGGCACGGGAGGGGGTGATGGCGGCAGCCCCGGGGACGTGTCTCTGCCAGCTCTCGCAGCTGCCCCAGGGTGATGCCGCTGCCCCCGTGCTCCACACCGCGGCACCTCCTGGGCGCCACGAGCTCCACGCTGCCTCTGCGTTCCCAGACACTCCTGGGCATCGCCGGAGAGCCGCGGGTATTCCCTCCCCTTCCCACTCCGGTCCACCGGGCGTCCCCAGCCCTCCCGGGTACCCCCTGTCCCCCCCCCCCCGCTCACCTGCGGCCCGGTGCGCGGCCAGCAGCACCACCGTCACCAGCCGCCAGCACAGGGCACGGGCGGCCCGCATGGCCCCGCCGCTCCCGGTGCGCTCGGAGCCGGCCCCGCAGCACCGGGCCCGCCGCCGGCCTCGCCTTTAAGGACGCCCGGGACGCCCGTCCCGCCCACACCCGGGGGCGCCGCTGCAGGAGCGGCACCGGCTCAGGGCGGGCCCGGCCCCCCGCCTTTCCCCGCGCCGGGACCGGCACCGCGGGGAACCGCAGGGGCGCGGGGCCGCTCAGCCCCCGCGGGACGCGCAGGTGGTCCCGGTCCCGCACCCGGTCCCGCACCCGGTGCCGGTCCCCGCGCCCCGCGCTGCCTCCCCCCGCCCCGACGGCACCGGCCGCCCCGTCCCGCGGAGCCGCCACCGGGAAACCGGGAAACCGGCACCCCGTGACCGGTCAGCTGATCGCCCGCCCCGCCCCGTCCCGTCCCGCCCCGTGACACCGGCCCCACGGCCCCGTGCGCGGCGGCGACCACCTTTTATTCGGTCTCTAGCGAGGGGCAGCGGCCGCGGGACCGGCCCCGCAGCGCGGCCCGGGCGCAGCCGGGCGGGGACGGGGGGAACGGGCACGGCCAGCGCGGGACACCGGGAACGACACCGGGAACGGCACCGGGAACGGCACCGGGAACGGCACCGGATGGGGCGGAGGGGCTGGAGAGGGTGACAGGCATGGCGGTCCCAGAGTACAGACACGGCTGGCACAGGGGACCGGGGAACAAACCAGCATGGCCAGCACAAGAGAGGGGCAGGGGACAGGCACGGCCAGTGCAGGGGACAGGGCAAGGGACAGGCATGGCTGTCCCAGGGCACAGGCACGGCTGGCACAAGGGGATAAGGCAGGGGACAGGCATGGCCAGCACAGGGGACAGACATGGCCACGCCAGGGTACAGGCACGGCTGGCACAGGGGACGTGGTACGGCCGGTGTGTGGGACAGGCACAGCCAGAACAGGGGACAGGGCAGGGGACAGGCATGGCCATCCCAGGGAATAGGCACAGCTGGCACAGGGGACAGGGCAAGGAACAGGCATGGCGCCAGCACAGGGGACAGGGCAGGGAACAGGCAGAGCCATCCCAGGAGACAGGCACTGGGGACAGGGCAGGGGACAGGCAGAGCCATCCCAAGAGACAGTCACTGGGGACAAGGGAGGGCACAGTCACGGCTGTCTCAGCCCCCAGCAGACATCCCAGGGGACCAGCCCCTCGCTCCGGCCCCGCCTGGGGAAAGGGCCCAGCAGAGTCCCAGGGGCCACGGCGCAGGGCCCAGCCCCACCGGGGCAGCAGCAACGTCCGAGCAATGTCCAGGGCCGGGCCCAGAGCGGGACCCCCCCTCTCCAGGGGAGCTGGGCCCTCAGAGCGCGCTCTCCTTGCAGGCCCCGCTGAGGCTCCGGGGGCGGCTGCGCTCCAGCCGGCGCGCCGACAGCAGCCGGCGCAGGGACGAGGTGGAGCTCAGGTCCCCGCAGCTCTGCAGGTGGATTCCTTCGTGGGGCCGCTCCGTGCCTGGCCAGGCACTCCAGGGAACCTGCAAACCCATGGAGAGAGGATGGAGCCGTGGGACTGACACCCATTCGTGCTCACCCTGCTCCCCCCCGACCCCGAGCTCGCACCCCCCACGCTCCGGTTCAGCCCGGTGGCACGTGGGGCAGGAGGGCAGAGGTGACAGGGATGACAGAGGCGGGCGTCACGCGCCCACACCGGCATTTGGGGCAGGCTTGTTCCCGTCAGGGCCTCCCGGGCTGCGCAAGGGCTCAGAACGTCCCGTAAGCCGAGCTGTCAGAACGTCCCAGCAACTGCCTCTGGGTGCGGTGACTCAGGAGCAAAGACAAAAGCCCTTGCGACAGGCGCGGTTTTCCCACTCCTGACTCCGGTGGGAGACCAAGAGGAAGGAGCTGCTCCCCAGGAAGGGCTGGGAAAGGGAAGTGCCGTGGGAAGGAGGCTCTGCCCGCAGCCAAAGTGCTGACACCGCGGGTACGTGGCACGGGAAGGGGCACCACGGAAGGGAGGTGGAGGCGCTGATGGGGACCAGAGGGAGGGAGAGGGTGTGGATGGGGGTTCTCTGGAAGGAGGAGTCATCCCTGTCACCTGCAGCTACCAGAACCCACCTGTTTGTGCCCCTGGAAGCTGTGCCCAGGCACCTCCACCCCGGCGGCCGGGCTGCGCTTGGGTCTCTGCAGGAACCTGGCCACCAGCCCGCGGGTGCCCCGACAGCCCTTGAGGTCCCCCAGGGAGCGGGTCGTGGTCTTTGACAGCTGCTGTGTCACCTTCTTGCAGGGTGGCAGCTTGGTCTTGCCGACCGAGCCGGCCCGGAGCAGCGGTGGGGAGTCACAGTGGGAACGGCGGAGCAGGCAGGCCTCGGAGCACAGCCCTGTGGGGACACCGCTGTCAGAGCCAGGACACTGCTCCTGGCAGACCCATCCCTGCCCTCAGACCCAGGACACTGCTCCTGGCAGACCCATCCCTGCTCCCAGACCCAGGACACTGCTCTGACAGACCCATCCCTGCCCTCAGACCCTGGGACACTGCTCCTGGCAGACCCATCCCTGCAGCCCCTGGGGTCATGGTGCCTCCTCTCCCCAACCAGTGGGAGCAGTCCCACCACAAATCTTCATTGTTCCATCACCAGCGGGACGAGCCTGATCCCTGAAGGGCTACAGAAACGCTCCCCCCACCCCTGTGTCTCTCCCAGTACATCCCAGTGCCCTGACCTGTATCAGCGGAGGAGTCGGACACGGTGTCCTCCAGTGCTTTGGTATAAAGTACTTCCCTGAAATCTGCTGGGAGCAGAGAGAGCCCTCAGGCTTCGGCAGCCATGCGGACCCCAAGCAGCACAACCCCCTCCCCAGCACCCTCCTGCTGCCCCTATTCCTCCCCGCCCTCCTCAGCCCGGCTCCGATCCCACATGGCCACGCAGCCAACGCAGCCAAACCCCGCAGCAGCCCCTGTTGCCACACGCACGTCGGTCTTTGCCACCTACCAGCACGGCCGGCCAGGGGGACGCCGGGGTCACTGTGCGACCTCAGCAGCGGGCGCGGGGCCAGCCCCGCTGGGGCCGGGGACGAGGGGCACGAGGTCTCGCTGTTGCGCCGAGGGTGGCCCGGGCGCCCGGCGCCGGGCTCCGTGGGGCGGCCGCCCCCTCCTCCCCGGCCCTGCAGCGAGCCCTTGTCCTTGAGCCGCACCTCGGGGAAGCAGGGCCCGGCGCAGCGCGCCAGCCCCGCCAGCCGGTTGCAGCTGTGGGTGACGGCTCCCCCCACCAAGACGCCGTCGTGGCCGGGCTCCGCCGTGGAGCAGGAGTAGGAGCGCTCGCCCCGCGTGCGGGGCTGGGGGGTCTCCTCGAAGGGGCCCTGCAGGCCCAGCGTGGGGCTGCGGGCGTGGTGGCTGCACTGCACGCAGTCCACGCTCAGGCAGTAATCGGCGCGGCTGCGCTGGATGGAGCGGAACAGCACGTAGTCCACGGAGCGCATGGAGCCCTGCAGCTCCAGCAGGCACGAGTCCTCCGAGGGGCTGCTGTCCCCGGGGATGTCCATGATCTCGGACATGATCAGGGAGCCGCTGTCCATGGACACTGCGAGGAGCGGGAGGGGCGCCACTGAAGGGCTGCGGGGAAGGGCCGGCGCCCCCGCGGCCCCCCGTGCCCGTGGGGAACACTCACCTTCCCCGCTGAGCACGATGGAGGGGACACGGTCGCAGGTGCAGGCGGGTGAACCCTCTGTCAGCTGCGAGTCGTACAGGGTGGCCTGTGGGGCCACACGCTCAGGGCTCGGCCGAGCAGGAGCCCCCCTTGCCTGGCCTCCCCTGCCCGCAGCCCCCCGGCCCCCACCTGGCTGTCCCCCCGCAGCCCCATCACAGTCTCGTAGGAGGGGGGGAAGTCAGTCGGGTAGAGGGGCACGGGGCTGTCCATGGAGCCGTTGTAGGTGATGCTGCAGAGGCAAGAGCAGCAAAGACACGTCTGGTGGGACAAGCCCTGCCTGGGGGGGCACACGGACCCCCCGATCCACCAGCCTCACCCCCAGGTGGTACCTCTGTGCATCTGTCTCGGAGCTGCAGGTGTACTCGGGGGGGTAGTAGGGGGGTGGTGGCACCGGGGGCACGAACTCCTCAAAGTCCATCATGCTCTGCAGGAAGGTGTCAGGGGGGGACGTGCATTCCAGTGTCACAGAGCTCGAGCGCTGCGGGACCAGCTGCAGGGAGAAGGGAGAGCTGAGGCTCCCCCTGCCCAGAGATCCAGCAGGGGATGCACATCCTGGGCTTTAATCTGCGCACAAACGGGCCCAAATCCTGTCCTGGCGCTCTGGGTTCACCACCCCCAGCCTGGGAGTGCTGCTCCCCAGCCCTGTCTGTTCCTGGGCCAGGGCTGGGACTCACCACATGGACGATGTCGAGGGAGAAGATCTGGATGCAGCAGATGACAGCAGAGAGAGTGCAGATGACGGTGGAGAAGACGGTCAAGCCGCAGACACTGAAGAGGAGGTCCTGGGGAGCAGTGGGGTGAGTTGCAGAGAACACGGTGGGGTGACCAGCAGCTCCTCAGGGAGCCTCTGTCCCCCCCGGCCCTCCCACCTTGAGGGCCACGCGGATGCTCCGGCAGTTGGGGTTGGGGAACATGGTCAGCATCTCGCTCTGTTGGCTGCAGGAGGCGGGCGGGGGCTCCGAGCGGGCCTGGCAGCAGACACACAAGTCCCTCTCCTGGCGACAAGGAACACCGTGAGGCACCTCCCCCGAGGTCCCACCGCCAGCCCCCGGCTCTGCGGCTCCCCCTGTCCCCAAGCCCTGCAGCAAGGGACGAGCTGAGCGCGGAGGAGGCCAGGGGTGGGGGGTGCAGGGGCTGCCCCCGCTTCAGCCTCACCCTCTCGCAGGCCTCCAGGGACTTCACCAGCTGCGCGTTCTGGCAGGACAGGATGGAGCCAGCCAGGCTCAGCATGACGCCCAGCACGGACAGCAGCGTGAAGAAGGCGATCTGCAGCGGGAGGAGAGGGGCTGCCGGCCACGCAGGGCTGCGGAGCAGGGAGCCGACACACACGGCTGCAGGGCCACGAGGGGGTGGCTGCTCGGCCTCCCCGTCCTGGACTTCCCCGCCTGCGGAGGGGGCGTCCCCCCCCCAAAACCTACCACCAGGGTGAACGGCCGCTTCCAGGACACGATGCCGACGAGCCCGGACAGCGCCAGCTGCAGACGCACAAGCCCCGGGGTGAGGGTGGGGAGGGGTCTCTGCCAGGCAGTGGGGCCCTGAGCAGCCCCTGCCCACGGGCAGAGCTCCCCACCCCCGATCCCTGGGGGGCCTGTAACCAGCCCAGGAGCAGCAGGGCCGTAGGGGCAGCCCTGGGAGAAGCAAGCTGGGAGAAACTGCTGATTCAGGGCCTGGGGGCTGCGGGCAGCTCCGAACCGGGCAGCGAACCCGGGCCACGATCCGAGCTGCAGGGTCACCGCGGGGCACCCCGGGTCCTGCCCTCCCCCCAGTACACAGCAGGTAGAGCAGAGCCCCCCTCGCTGCCCGGTCCCTGCCCTGTCGCCACCGTGCTGCCCCTCCCCGCAAACCTCAGCGCGTACCCCGACAGCCCCCGCAGCGCTCGGGGGTCCCCATCCCTCAGAGTCACCCTGGGGGAGACCTTGGGATTCTCCCACAATGCACCGCGGCAGCCACGGGCAGAGGGTGGGGGAGCAGCGGGGCTGCCCTCCCCTGGGACCGGCGGCAAGCTCGGCCCCCGGGGAGCCGTGCGGCCCCCGCACCGCACCGCGCCGGCCCCGCACTCACCGAGAAGCCGGCCCAGGACGGGCAGGAGTGCCGGATCTTGGTGGAGGGCGTGATGGTGGCGGCCACCAGGCTGAAGGTGACGATGAGGACGCCCAGGATGGCTTGGATGAGGCCCAGGACCAGCAGGACCTGCAGCCAGGTGCGCTGGAGCCGGAGGTGGGTGAGGCTGCGGGAGCTGCGGCCGGTCAGCGAGCGGCTGGAGTCGGTGGGGGAGGGCATGGCCGCGGCGGGCGGCGGCTCGGGACCGGCCCCGGAGCCCCGGGGCAAGCGGCGGCACCGCGCCAGGACCGCGGGGAGCGGGAGCGGCCGCTCTGCGGGAACGGGCCGGGCTCCACCTTTCGCCTCCCGGAGGATGCTGACGGCGGCTCTTCCCTGCCCCCGCGGGGGGGGCTCGGGCAGCGCCCACGGCCACGCGCGGCCGGGGCCGCCAGAAGCTCCGCGGAGAACCGAACCGGCCTCACCGGGGCCGGCCTAGAGCTGCCGGCCGGAGACAGAACGCGGCCCCGGGGCCGCCGCCGTCTCCTCCTCCTCCCTGACCGTCGGTGGAGCGCCGGGCCCCCGCCGGGGGATCATCCCGCCCCGCGGGGGCCGAGAGCCGCCGCCGGGGACGCGGCCCCAGGGGCAGCTCCAGCAGGCGGGAGCCGCGGTCCGCACCGGAGCATCCTCCGCGGGCGGCGGGCGCAGGGCCGGGTCCCGCTACCGGCGGGCTGCCCGCCCCGCGCCCCGCAACCCCCGGCGGGGATGCCGGGCCGGCGGGGGACTGTAGGTGAGCATCGCCCCCTCCGCGCCCTCCGGGAGCGCCCGGGGCCGCGGCTGGAGGCGGGCGGCGGAGCGCCGGGAGCTGCGGGGATGGTCCCGCACCCTCCGGCGGCTGCTCGACCGCGCCCGCCCCCGGGGCCGCCCCTGCGCGGCACGACGGGAGCTGTAGTTCGTGTGTCCCCCTCCCACCCCCGCACCGCCTCCACCGGGAGCTGCGACACCGGCCCCGGCCCCGGCGCTCCCCCCACCCCGGTCAGCGCACGGAGGCGGCGGAGACACAGAGTGAAACTTCATTTATTCCTTAAATAAACCCGGAGGCGGGCGGGGGCAGCACACGGGGGGCAGCGGGGGGGGCAGGGACCCCCACAGGACCCCCCACCACAGCGGGACGGGGCCGAGCCGCGGGCACCGGCCCCCAGAGCTGAAGGCACGAAGCCTCTCGCCGGCCCCGGAGCTGCAGGGACAAACCAGGAGCCTCCGAGAGGAGATGGGGCAAAGCAGAACGCATGAGACCTGTCCCGGGGACAGAGGGCAGGTAAGGGGGACACAGGCACTGGCTCAGCCCCCAAGGAGGGTGAAGGCCTTGGGTGAACGGTGCTGGGGGGAGCGAGGGATCACAGTTCCTGGGGTGGGTGGGGAGGGGGGCAGGAGGAGCTGTTCACCCCTCCCTGGACCCACAGTAACACCAGGGCCGCTCCTCAGCACCCAGCCTGGTTTCGGGGTCCACGTGGGGCACGTGGGCTAAAGGCAGGAGCCCCACCAGCAGCATGTGCCCTGTCCCAGCCCTGCTCTCCTCATCCTGGAGAGAGGGAGAGGAGGGGGAAAAGGGGGATGATGTTCTTGGCAGAGCATAGGGGTCCCCTATCACAGGGAAAGGCAGGCAAAGGGAGGAGCCTCAAGACTGGGCACAGCGAGGGGCCCCTCCACGCCCCAGGGCACACGGGTGTCATCACCAGGCAGGGACACAGGAGAGCCCAGGGATGGCGAGAGCGGCCGTTCCAGTCCCCGTCGCGCGTCTGGAGGAGGCTCGTGCTGGAAGGGAGGGCGACGGCAGGCACAGGGCTCGGCCTCGGCACCCCCCAGGTCCACTGAGGGGGGAGGGGGGCACCAGCACAAACCAGAAACAGCCTCTGTCCGTGAGGGGGGAAAAAGGGGGTTCGAGCAGCAGACGATTCAGGCACCAGCACTTCCAAGCCGGGATGAGGCAGCCTCTGACAGCCGATGCGGGGCGGGGGGGATCCAGTGAAAGTGCAGCTCGGATTCTCCTCTTCCCCGGGAAGAGCCCCCCGCGGGTGCCGGGGAGGCAGGGCCGGGACACCCGCCCGGCTACGGCGCGCGGAAGGCGCTGGTGGCGGCACCGGCGGCGGCGTTGGCCGCGGCCGTGCGCACGGCCTGGTTGGAGAACACCCCGGCCGCGAACTCCTCCTGGGCCTTCTGGAAGCTGGCGCCCGTCCGGCGGTACAGGGAGTGGATCTAGAAGGGTCAGGGGGGTCAGGAGGGGCTGCAGTGACACCCCAAACCTGCCCCCCTCTCCACAAGGGCTACCACTTTATCCCTTTAAAGATACTAATCTTCAAAGATGCTACTTTATCTCTTCTAAGACGCTACTTTTTTTCAAAGACACTACACTTTTTCTCTTCAAAGACACTACTTTCTCTCTCCAAAGGCTACTACTTTATCTCTACTTTAAAAACAAACCCACCCTTTGTTTCAACCGTCTTTCCAAAACTAAGTGGTCAGCTCTAAGTCTTCCCTAACTGAGCTCGCAAACACCTAATGCTTTCACGGTTTTGGGTTGTTTTTTTTGTTTTTCATTGTTTTTGCCCATTTCCTCCTGCTTTTATTGCAGTGGGCCTCAGAGATCTGAACCACGCAAACAGGTTTGAGAGGCGTGCAGCACTGCCAGGGGCTGCAGAGGAGGAGGAAAGCCGGCCAAATTCGGCCTCCCTGCCACTCCCTTCAGCTCGAGCGTGGCCACGGGAAGAAGTGTCCCAACGCACCTTTTTCAGCATGATGATGCCCAGCACAGCCACTGCCGTGAAGGACAAGGCCACCAGGATCATCATCACGGCCACGGCCGGGTTCTTCCGCAGCGCTATCAGGCTCAGGATCCAGCCGCTGCAAAAACAACAGGCTGCTGTTGCCCCCAGAGTTCCCTCTTCCCCACCCTCCCTCCCGTCTCTCCGGGGTCCTGGGCCTGCACATGGCTCACCTGAACCCCCAGTTGGGGATGCCGATGGCCTGCAGCACGTACATCACGTTCTGGGCAAAGAACACGAAGAAGAAGACAAAGAAGTTGAAGGAACTGTCGCTCCTGGGAGGAAGAGACAGGCGAGGTCAGGCCGCGGGAAAAGAGCTCTCAAACCTTCCTTAAAGCAGTGGAAACACCACATCCCGCAGAGCCAGAGGCCCCAGGGAGCTGCAGCAGGTCAGGCACACACCTGAAAGCTTTGTACATGGGCCGGTACCAGCAGACAAAGGAACAGGGCGTGTAGAGCAGAGCCCAGAGGATGGAGAGGCCAAACCCGGAGCCGGCCGAGGGATCCACGCAGAACCAGGCCAGCGAGGACAGGAAGTTCAGGAAGAGGGTAATGGTGCTGGCTGAGGGGCAGGACAGCGCTCAGGAGCCTGTGGGGCTCCCCCCACCCCACCCCAGACCAGGCACCACCCGCTCATCCCAGTTTTCCCCCGAGCAGCAGCATAGGGACACTCATTCCCCCAGCCACCACCTCCCCGGGTCTGCCCCGAGGTTCCCGGGCTGCACTCACCCATCCAGAGGTAGTACATGGTGGTAACGGTCTTCTGGAAGTCAGCAGGGATCTCCAGGGGGATGTCCTGGTAGAAGCAGGGCTTCACCGGGCAGAAGGACGGCAGCGGGGGCCAGTTGTTGAGCCTCGCTGCGGAGGGAAGGGGGTGAGGAGGGGGCTCCGGGGGGGGGGGGCCGCCCCTCCCCGGCCCCGCGGCCACACTCACTCTGTGCCCCGCCGAGGGCCGCGTTCTGCAGCTCCCGCTCCCGCCGGTCCAGCTCCTCCGCTTTCCGGTTCAGCTCCTCCTGCCGCTTCAGCAGCTCCGCCGTGGCGGCGGCGGCCGAGGCCTGGGCAGCGGGGGACACAGACCCTGGGCTCCCATCGCCGCCCTCCGGCTCCCCCCGGCCCGGCGCCGCCTCCCCCCGTACCTGCGAGCCGTAGGAGCCGTAGTTGCGGGGCTCGGTGGGACTCGCCTTCCGCGGGGCCTGCGAGGCCGCCGGGACCGGGAGCGGCGGGGCCACCGACGGCGTCTGGAACGGCGGCGGAGGCTGCGGGGGCAGAGAGGAGCGGTGAGACCCCGGGGAAAGCGCCCCGTTCCCCGGGAACGGCCCCGGTCTCCCGGGAAGGCCCCGAGCAGGCCCCGGTTCTCCCGAGCGCTCACCGCGTCGGTCTCGAAGGGGTTGTACCCGTCCAGCGCGGGGCCGGGCCGCGGCTGCAGCAGCGCGGGATCCTGGAAGGGGTTGTCGTCCGGGAGCACGGCGGGGCCGCCGCCGCCGCCGCGCTGGGCCATGGTGGGACCGGGGGGAACCGGGGGGAACCGGGACCGGGAGCGCGCGCGGGACCCGCGGGAGCGGCGCCGCCGCCGCCTCAGGCCACGCCCCCCCGCCGCGCGCCCATTGGCCCGCGCCGCGCGATGACGTCACCGGCGAGCCCCTCCCCCCCGCCCGCCGCCGCAGGGAACCTCTGCGCACGCGCCGGGCGGGGCCGCGCACGTGACGCGCGGCCACGTGTCTCTGTGTCCCCACCGGGGTCACGTGAGGCGCATCCCAAACCCTCCTCCCCTCTTCCAAATACTCCCCCCCTACACATCCAACCCCCCCACACATCCTACTCACCCCTCCCATCCACCCTCAGGTGTCCCTGGGCCGGGCACCCATCGTCGTGTGTGTCCCCCCCCCTCACCGCCCCTTTTCCCACGCGACCCCCGCGACAACGGCGACCGGGACGGGACCCCTTCCATCCCCTCCACGGCGCTCCCGTGTCCCCAAGGGTTCCAGGAGTCCTCTCCCACCCCGGCTCCAGCCTGTGTGGCCCCCCCAGGCAGCGGAGCTGTGGCTGAGCCCCCCGAGCCGGCCGGGTGGGCTCTGACAATGCCTGGGAGGGACCCGCGGCACGAGGAGCACTCGGGGAATTTCTCCTGTGTCTCCCAGGGGCGGTTATTTATAGGAATCCCCGATTCCATGGGCTCCAGCTGCCTGCCCAGCAGGGATTCCTCAGCATCCCATCCATCCTCAGTGCTCAGCAGAAACTCTGCTAAAAATACTCTTCGGCCTCTGAACAGCCTCGAGAGTGACACAGGAATGCCACAGGTTGAGCTCCCACCTGTGGAACAGCCCCAGCAATTCCCAGGGAAGAGCCCAAAAGGCACAGACAGCCCTGGGTGGGTGTTGGACACACGTGGGCTCCTGACACCCCTTTTCCACCAGCAGCCAGAGCTCCACCCCAGCCTGGGCTGAGAGGGCTCTTCAGGTAAGAGAACACCTCTCTGAAGGCCCCACTGACCTATTTCTGCTTTCCACACCAACACTGACCCCACAGGGCATGAGGAAAAGGGGCAGCCCGACCCCAAAACCAGCATCTGGCCAGGCCCAGCTTGCAGCCCCGAGGACCAAAAGCAGCTCTGAGCCCCTGCAGGCTTGGGAGGAGAGGTGCAGATGGACAGAGCTGGTTTCCTGGATCACAAAGTTCCTTTCATCCAGCCCTGCCGGGGCCAAACCCAGCCCAGGTGGCTTTTTATTCACTTCATATTTATTTTTCACAAAGACTGTACAAAATCCTTATAAAACTCTGGTGTGGGGATGGGCTATGACATTGATCCAAAAAATAATTCCCATGCAGTCCCACCAGTTCCATAACTTACAAGGGAACAGATAAGCTACAGAGAGCTGCGAGTCCTGGAGTATTTACACCGAGGGAGGGCAGGAACAGGAGACAAAGCAACACGTTGACAGAGAGAGGTATTTACAGCACGGACACACACAGGACCCTCCCCCCTCACCTCATGGAACGACAGCAGGTCGGGCCTGTGGTGCCCTGAGGCTGACAGGGCTATTTACAGTATCTCACATATTAACAGCTTTACAAAGGGGAGTTCTTCTCATGTATATATATATATATATATATATATATAAAAAAAGGAAAAAAAAACCAAAACAAAACAAAAAAAGCACCAAGTGTGTGGATAAGAAGTCACGGGGGGGCCTCCACGGGGGCTACAATGTGAGGGCTGGCCGGCCCCCGCGGCGTCACCGGCTGATGTCCCGGCTCGAGTCCCACAGTTTTGTGCTGGGCTCCATGCCCAGCAGGTCGAAGAAGGGGTGTTTGAGGGCCTCGGCCAGGGTGACCCGCTTGGACGGCTCGTACTCCAGCATGCTCTCGATGAGGTCGAACAGGCGGTGGTGGTCCTCGGCCTCCGACGTCAGGTAGCGCTGCGGGGCCGAGGGGACAGCTCAGGGACGGGCTGGGACATCCCCTGGGCTAAACTGGGGCCATCCCCTCAGCTCAGACCTGAACTCTGGGCTCCTCTATCCGGGTTTTCATCCCCCCTCCCCTTTCCCACTTCCTGAACTCTCCCTGCCTTCCTCTTCCACTTCAGGTTAAACTCAGGCTTCCTGGTTTATTCCAAGGTTCCCCCAGGAAGACACCAGTCTGATCTGAGCCTTTTGCTGGCCTGAGCCTGCCCAGAGGGAGAGTCTCTGCGTGAAGAGGGGCTGCTGCCCACCCTCCTTACCCGCAGGGGTTTGCAGTTCTCCCGGACGTAGCGTCCAGCCGAGGTGTTCTCGTCCCAGTCCAGGCGCCCGTGGTAGAAATACTTCTGTTTCCTGTTGGAATAACAGGTGGGGACAGGTTACACCTGAGCACAACACACCCTGCAAGACAGCGAGCTGCCAGCCCTGGCAGGGCACACAGCTCGGGGGCACCAGCACGGCCAGGGGACCCAGAGAATTCCCCCTCCAAAGTGGGGTTCCCTCAGGGAAAACCACTGCCTGTGAGGCAGGAGAGGCTGCAACACCTGCAGGGCCCTTGCTCACCTCGTCTTCCTGACCATCCGAGAAGGAATTGGCCCCAGGATCCTCTCCATCATGGCCAGGTGCTCCCGGTTGTCGTGTGTCTGAGAGAGAAGAAATGTAAAGGGAAGGCGTGGAACACGTTGCAGTGGTTCTGCCTCCAGCCCTGGCTCTCCCCCCACCCAGAAGCCCTTCCAGGCCAACACCTCTCCAAGACAGCAGTGATGGAGGGACCCCCATCAGCCCCAGGGGCTCTGGGCTGTGCTGGGAATCAGCCAGAATCCTCTCTCACCAGTTGGGAAGTAGCCATGCCACACGGAGTTCTCACCTGGAACAGGGTGAAACCCACATAATACTCAAAGATGATGCAGCCAATGCTCCACACATCACAGGGCTGGCTCCAGCCAAGCTCTGAAAAACAATGTTGTTTAAATAAATGATCCAGTTATGGCCCAGGATTTCAAATCCCTCTCCCTTTAAAAAACAAATAGCTGGAAAAACTCTTCCCATTCCAGCCAAGCCCCTGCTGTCCTGATGGCAGTGCCAAAACACCAACTGATAATCACGAATCATTAAGGTTGGAAAAGACCTCCAAGATCATCAAGTCCAACCTTTGACCCATCACCGCTTTGTCACCTAGGCCAGAGCACTGAGTGCCACATCCAGTCATTTCCTGAACACCCCCAGGGGTGGTGACTCCACCACCTTCCTGGGCAGCCTCTTCCAAGGCCTGGCAACATTTGTTGTGAAAAAGTTCTTCCTGATGTCCAACCTGACCCTCCCCTGGCACAGTTTGGGGCTGTTTCCTCTCGTCCTGCTCCTTGTTCCCTGGGAGCAGAGCCTGAGTCCCCACTCCTATCAGGGAGTTGTGGAGAGGGAGAAGGTCCCCCCAAGCCTCCTTTTCTCCCAGGCTGAACAACCCCAGAATAATGACATGGCTGTAATAACGGCCTTTCCAGAAAACAGCACTGGAGAGCTCTTAAATAAACACTTCCCATCTCCCAGGGCAAACCCAGGACAGCTCCTGAGCGATGGATGTGGAGGCTCAACCCTCCCCAGCACCTGCCTGGGCAGGGACCTACCCAGGATGACTTCAGGGGCCCGGTAGTGCCTGGTGGAGACAATGGTGCTGTGGTGCTCGTGGTCAAACGTGGCGCTGCCAAAGTCCACCACCCTGATGGCCGTGCTCTTCACGCTCCGCTCGTCCCGCTTCTGCACAGCCAAAAATGAATGAGAGCCGTGATCCAGGAGCTCCCACACTCAGGGTCCTTCCTTACACACCACGGGAGGGGAAAGCTTTGGGGGCCCCACAACCAAGAGCCAAACAAACTCCCACCACCAGCCAAGGGGTCCCCGTGGCCCACTTCTCACTGCCTGAACACAGGCAGCTCGTGCAGGACACAGGCCCTGAGGGAGTGCAGGGACCTCCTGTCACCTGAGGTACATCCCAACTTCCCCCCCTCGGGGCCAGGGACACCAAACCACGAGAGCAGACCCGACCCCAGGCAGTGGGTTACCTTTTCCAGGTTGTAGGAGAGCTCGTAGTCCGAGTTCACAAAGAGGATGTTCTCCGGCTTGAGGTCGGTGTGGGTGAGTTTATTGTCGTGCAGAACTGGGGGGAAGCAAAGAGAGTCGGGGTGATGGGGCAGAAGCAGAGCAAGGCTGCACCCACAAAAAGCCATCACTGCTTTAGTTTGCTCATACTGGCACCACTTCAGCCCACATTTAGCACTGGGTGAGAACAGGCTGGCCCAGGCCAAGGTGCTTCATCAGAAGCACAAAGATTGACTGTACTGATCACCAGAAGGTGAGGGGGGTGAGATGCTCGAGCGCCCTGAGCTACTGCCAGCCCACAAGCCTCAGAAAACAAACAGGGTTCACTCCCAGAGGGGCAGGAAAGCACAGCAAAAGCTCGCTTGGCTCTGGGCCACCAGTTGCACAAGTGCCCTGGTCCCTGGGAGCTGCACAGCTCCCCAGGCCAGCCCAGTGCAGCAGGGAGAGGAGCAGGGAACACTTACACTTCACAGCCTGGCACACCTGGAAGGCCATGTGCCGTACTTGGTGGATGGGGTAAGGCAGGTAGTTGTTGTCCTTCAGGAAGTCGAAGGTGCTGAGCCCCAGCAGCTCAAAGGAGATGCACATGTGGCCGTGGTAGTCAAACCAGTCAAACATCCTGACACACAGACTGACAGAAACATTGCAGTTGGGAGCAGCTCTGCAGTGCCATCCCCTGCACCAGGCTCCTCCTTCCGCTGCTCAGTCTGTACCCCCCGGCAAGGCAAGGTGCCTCCAAAACTAGCCAGGATCACATTCAGCCACACAAACACCAAGCACCTCCTCCATCCCACCCCTGGAACCAGCCCTTCCAGTCCAGCACCAGCAGCACACTCACTTTGTGTTCTCAGGATCCTTCTCGTTGATTTTCTCCAGCACGTTGATTTCCAGCCGAGCAGCCTCTTTGTACTTCTCTACGTTTTTAATGATTTTGAGAGCAACACGTGCACCACCCCTGAGGGAGAAAGCACAGGGTGAACCCTGAGGGGGGGCAAAAGGGCTGTGTCCTGTGAAAGGGACCTTCTGACCAGCCCCCACCCTGTGCTGCACAGCCTCCACCACCCTTGCTCAAGCAGGTGGTTGTTTTTAAGGGGTGCCCACCAAAGTTGTGCCTTTTTCCCTCCCCACAAACAACCACAAGGCTTCCCCCAGCACACAGGCGGCCCAAGAGGACGAGTGCCCAGACCAGCAGAGGACACTGGAAGCCAACAGACTGCTTTTCACCCCCAGGCTCCCACATGATGCCCGAAAAGGCTCCACTGCCAGCTGTGGTCTCCCCTCTTCCCACGTACCTCCGGTGATCCATGCACTGCACCACTCTGCCGAACGTGCCTTCCCCCAGCGTGCTGATAATCTCATCTGGGAGGGAGAGAAGGAGAGGGAAGGAGCTGAGAGAGGGAGCAGGACCTGGCTGCAGCGATACACAGGGCAGAGGAGAATGCATTGCAACACCTAACCTGCACACAGCTGGAGAGACCGGAGCAGCGGAAGGCTGACACCGGCTGCACAAGGCAGCTGCCCTAATTCCCTGGCACTTCAGTAACAATACACAATATAAACGTAGCTTTTAACAAAAGGGGAAGGAAAAGGAGAGGGTTTTGCTCTTTAATAAACAATGAAAATAAAATGAAACAGAAAGATAAGACAGATCTGCGACTGCGATGGGAGCTTAACTAGAGAGCTAAATTATGTTACGATTTGGCTGTACATCTTTCTTGTAGCCAGTCGCCGACGCGATAGATCAGATGCCCCTCGTCGTCGTCCTCCACACTCTTGGCCCTTCTGCTGCTCTGTCGACTCCGCTGCTGGCCCAGGCAGACAGGGAATTCATCATTCACCAATCAGATTTTCAAACCAGCGCAGCAGCCAGCGTCACGCATTGGTTGGTTTGGAAATTCACATGGTTGTTTGAGGAGGGGTTGCAGGAGGAGATTCCCAGCCAATTCATACGGCACAGAGGAATATATAACGATAGGGATATTGCAAGGGAACATGTCAAGATACAACACACTAGCTCAGAAAAGAAAAAAAAAAACAGTTTCGCTTTTCGTTGTAGCAAAAAAGAGGAAAAAAAATAAAAAAAAAGTAAGGAAAAAAAAGTGGAAAAAAAAATAAAAATAAAAAAGGAAAAATAAGAAAAAAAAAGAACCTACAAACAGCCCCACCCGAACCAGTGTGAGAGCAGAGCTGTCGGAGCGCGGGAGCCGAGGGGGCACGGAAGGGGCCGGCTGCTCTCGCTCCCACGGGGGCTCAGAGAGGAATAACACCAAGCCTTCGGGTCCTGGGGACCCCCTAAACATGCCAGAGGCCACGGGGAAGGGGCTCCCGGCAGCCCCACGGCCACCAAGGAGGAAGGGCAGCGGGAGGCAGGTGCCCAGAGGTCCTGCACGAGCCCAGGCTGCCCCCACAGGCACCCCCATCCCGCTCCAACAACCGCCCACACAGCTTCCCCCAGCCCCGACACTCAGGGAAAGAGGAATTCAGAGATTCCAGAAGCAGCTCTAGGTAACAACAATCCATCCAAAAACGAGAGTTTACAGTGACTGCCTGGGGAAAGACGGATACCTTACTTCCCAGACCCTCCCCTGAAGAAGCTGATCCTGGAAGGACTAACTTCCAGGAGAGAAGCAGAGCCCAACAGGGAACAGGGACAGCCTGGGATGAGGCAGATAAGAGGTTTATGCCAGAGAAGAGAAAATTCCTGCCTTCGGTTCCTCAGCTAAGTATCCCCACACCTGG
Source organism: Lophotriccus pileatus (assembly GCA_035583135.1). Classification (NCBI taxonomy): domain Eukaryota; kingdom Metazoa; phylum Chordata; class Aves; order Passeriformes; family Tyrannidae; genus Lophotriccus; species Lophotriccus pileatus. The sequence continues at coordinate 2,595,039 of JAWWES010000071.1, forward strand.
GAGCAACCGGCCCAGCAGACTTGGGACCCGAATCCAGCCCCCAGTCCCCTCCCTGGACACACAGCCAGAACAGACCAGACAACACTGAGAGCTCCACACACAGAGCAGAGACCGTGTCTGGGGTCTAGCAGAAGTGACCAGCAGAACAGACAAGAAGAGAAAGCCGGGGACACTGCCAGGAAGAGCCTGGGATGGTCGCTGCCTCCACCTGAGCTGAGTGGTCCGAAAGCTCTGCTCCTCCGCAAAGCCCCTCGCACGACACCCCACGTCAGCTGGGCCCACCCAGGAGGATCAGAGCCACGGCCCAAAGCAGGGACCACGGGGACAAGCCACCCATCACGGGCTCTCTGGGACTGGGACCAGCTGAGCGTCGGCTGCTTGAGCCTCACACACATCCTGCCTGGCTGGGGCTCCTACACAGCTCTCCACGAGCCTCACCACACGGGAGGAGCTGCAGCACCACCCCAGGGACACGACCTGTCCTCCCACCTGAGCGGGCAGCACTAAGAGAGAGGGTCTGAGCCCCTCCCTGCGCCCGGCCGGCACAGCGGATCCAAAAACCTTCCTCCTCCTCCACACACACACACACAGACAGAATAATTTCAAGCCGAGTCCGAAAGAGCCGCTTAGAAAGTGAGAGTTTTCTACTTACCCAGCTCGGCCCCTGGCAGAGAGAAAGGTTTAAGAGGGCAGGCCCAGCCAGAGCAGGATACTCACCGATGAGGAGCGGCTAAAGGACCGGCTGCGGCGCCGCCTCCGCCTGTGCTTACGCCGGCTGCTTTTGCAGCTGCGGTAGCTGCCCTCGCGGTCCCGGGAGCGCCGGTACTCGTAGGAGTGGCGGTACTCGGGCTCGTAGTAGCCGTCCCCGCCCCGCTCGCGGCTGTAGTCGTTGCGCCGGTAGCTGTCACAGTAACGCCGGTCGTAGGCCCGCCGGTCGGCCGAGTGGTCGTCGTAGCTGAGGAAGGGGGCATAGCCTTGGGTTGGGTTTGGAAAGGACCTTGAGGATTGTTTAATCCCACCCTGGTATGGGGACACCTCATTGCTCGTGGTTTTATCCAGCCTGGCTTTGAGTGCTTTTCGGTGTTAAATTAATTTAAATTAATCTTAAGGATTTTAAAGCGGTGGTAGATTCTGCATTTGGGCTTTAGGAGAGTAACTGGTATCTAGTAAGAGATGCAATCTTCAGGATTTCGCTGGTAAAAATCTTCCTGTGTTTCAGAGCCCTTCGTAACTGAAAATAACGGCTCAAACACCTGGAAATTGTTTAACTGTGCAAAAATTCATTGCATGGTATTTTCTGTTGAGAACGCTGATATCTACCTGCTTAGAAAGTTTGCCATCCACAGCCTGCCTGCTCCAGGACCTCACTACTCTCAAAAATTTCTTCCCCTCTTTCCATTTGTACCCATTCTCCTTGTCCTGTCACTCCAGCTCCCCATGAACAGTCTCTCTATGGCTTCCTGGACCCTTCAGATCCTGGAGGGTGTCTTGAGGTCTCCACACAACCTCCTCTTCTCCAGGCTGAACATTTCCAGCTCTCCCAGCCTGCCTGCATAGGGGAAGGGCTCCAGTCCCCATTATCAACTTTGTGGCCTCCTCTGGACTTTCTCCAACAGTTCCATGTCCTTCTGATGTTGGGAACACTGGATGCAGCGCTCCAAGTGTCTCACCAGAGCAGAGCAGAGGGGGAGAACCCCCTCCTTCGATGCACTCAGTGCCAGCAGCTCGGGGAGCAGCAGCAGTGGGAGTTCTGGGGGGCTGGAACCCCAGGCAAGAGGCTCTGAGGTACCAACCCATGGCAAAACAAAGGGCACAGGGACCTTCGTCCCAGCCAGGTGAGGGACACTCAGGGACATGGCAGGAATCAATGACCCCCAGACTTCCCTGCACTGAGACTCTGAGGGGATAAAAGTCCTTTGTTTGGGGTCCCTCCCCAGAGGCACCAGCTCCAGCTGTTCTTTTGTTACTGCACCAAGACTGTTTCAAGGCTCCAAGGGTCTGGGACTCTGCTATGGGAAACCTGGGGCTGAGCTGAGTGAGGAAACTGGTCTGACTGGGATTGGGGGGGTATGGAGAGCTCCCACTGCAAAAGGGCCTCAGGTGGTAGAGTGGGATTGCTGGAGTGGCTCCTGGATGGTTGGGCAGGGAAGTTTCCCTAAGAGGGGAGCAAGATGAGGGTGTTTGGTCACGAGCACGGCCTGGAATGTGACAGCTCAGAGCAGGGCCCAGGCCACACAGGAGCTGGGTGACCGTGGCTGACCAGACCCAGCTGGAGAAACAAAGGTGATGAAGGGACTGGAGCATCTCTCTTACGAGGGGAGACTGTGGGAACCAGCCCTGGTCAGTCTGGAGAAGAGAGGACCAACAGGGAGATCCCATTAATGCATACAAACATCTCCAAGGCAGGTGTCAGGATGGTGCCAGGCTGTTCAGAGCTGCCCAGCGACAGCATGAGGAGCAAACTGAACCACAAGAAGATCCCCCTCAAGGTGAGGGAGGGCAGACTGGAGCCCGGCTCACCTCCGGGATCGGACGTGGTAGCTGTCCTCCCTGCGGTGCCGCCGGTCCCGCTCGCTGCTGCTCGACCGCGACCGCGTCCGCCGCCGCTTGTGCTTACGGCTCCGGTAGCGCTCGTGGTAACTGCCGCGGCTGCTGCGCTCCGACGAGCGGTACCTTCGGGAGTGAGGCATCTGTGGGGACAGCAGGGACCCCCGTCAGGCACCCAGGGGTCCCTGGGGACAGCAGGAGCGGCCCCGTGGGGCAGGGACGGGGACTGGGGGCGCAATGTCCGCTTCAGCGGCGTGTCCCGAGCGTTCAGAGTTCTGAGAGTGGTTTTTGGGAGTTCCTGGGGGATTTCGGGATACCTCAGGTGTATTTTGGGGTCCCTGACCACCCTTTTCTCCCCACAGCACCCTGAACATGCAGGGGAATGAGTCTGAGAGCGGAGTCGCTGTCGGTGCGGACAAAGGGGGACAAGAATGTGAGTGACCAAAGTCACCCCAAAACCAACCCTGGCACCCCCAAATTCCTCTGAACCACCCAAAAATCCCCCTGAAAACCCTCTGAAACCAACCCTGATGCCCCGAAATTCCTCTGAACCAACCCTAAATCACCCCAAATCATCCCAAACCCCCTCAAATCCCCCCAGATCCCACATCCATGTGCTGGGCACGGATGACCCCCATTCCCAGGGATCCTCCTTCATTCCCAGGGACCCCTGGGCCCGTTTTTCCCATTTTCCCTGATAATTAGATTAAGATCAAGGCTCTGAAACAGCACACCCACATCCCTATTACCCTGTAACTATTTTTAGGGATCAAGATTGATTTTATCCCAAATTTTACCTTTATTTTTCCCATTTCTTCAGGATGTTGCTCTGGGACCCCCCGTCATCCCTGATCCCATTCCCCATCCCATTCCCATATTCCCATTTTTGCCCCAGAAGCAGGACTGGATCGAGGCCCTGAAGTGGCACCCATATCCCTCCCTATTATCCAGGATCAGGATAGATCCCCTATTCCTGACCCCATTTCCATGGATTTTCCCATTTTTCCTGTGTTTTTCCCCCAGATTCAGGGTGGGATCGAGGCCCTGAAGCACCACCAGTGTCACATCCACGCGCTGGGGACAAATCCTGGAGGAGAATCCCACTTTCCCCTGGCTCCCTGACACCATGTTTTCCCATTTTTCCATGTTTCCCCCCCAGAAGCAGGATGGGATCAAGCACCACTTCCACACCCACCTGCTGAGGGGTCCCATGGATGCCTGACCCCATTCCCAGGGATCCCCCTGGGGGAGGAGAAGAACTTCTCAGAGATCCCAGAGCCCCCTAAAACAGGGTGGGACCCCCCAGAAGAGCAGTGCTTGCTGTGCATGGGAGAGATTTGGTCATGGGAAAACAACTGTCCCTCCATTATGTAGAAAATAACAGTTTGTTGGGGTTTTTTTTTAAAAAAGATCTAATTGAAATATCTATTTCAATAAATCCTCCTATAAATTTTATTTTGACTTTTACGCGTCTCAGAAGCCAAAAAAAAAAAAGAAACAACCCAAAACTGCCTTGTCAATGCTGCTGAGTGCTATTTAACACCTGAGCTGCATGACCAGACTGGAACCAGTTCTGTGTATTAATCAAATCTCCAGGTTACTTCCCCCTCTTCGCACTCATCTCTGGGTGAGCAGGGACAGGACCTGAGGAAGCAGCTGGAGCTGTGTCAGGGCAGGGTTAGGTGGGATCTCAGGAAAATCCTTCCCCCAGAGGGTGGTGGGCACTGAACAGGCCCCCCAGGGCAGTGGGCACAGCCCCAAGGCTGCCAGAGCTCCAGGAGGGTTTGGACAGCGCTCTGAGGGACGGGGTGGGATTGTTGGGGTGTCCTGGGCAGGGCCAGGAGTTGGATTTGGATGATCCCCTTCCAGCTCAGGGTATTCCATGGCACAATTCCCCGTGCCTGTGGGAAGTGCCCAGGAGCAAACCCACCCTTCCCGATGCACACGAACAGAGCCCTGCAGAGCCCCAGCTCTGCCCCTCCGGGGGAACAGGAGAGGTCAGAGCCAAGGAGACCCCCGGGGTGAGATGGCACAGCTCCAGCCCCAGCTCTCAGACACTCCCCACACCTATTTCGGCTCCCCGGGCACGAGCAGCTCCACCTGCCTCGGCTCCACCGGCACGAATCACGGAATCGTGGAATATTAAAGGACTGGGAGGGCCCTCAAAGCTCACTCAGTCCCACCCCCTGCCACGGGCAGGGCACACCTTCCCCCGGGCCAGGCTGCTCCGAGCTGGCCTTGGACACTTCCAGGGATGGGGCATCCACGGAATAACCCGTGCCAGGGCCGGCAGAGGAGCCCGAGCTCCCTTTTGCCCACAGAGCTGCCACAAAACACCCCCCGGCCGCCTCCCCGCCCCCGCCCCGCGCTGACATCACCGGCCTGGCTCGGACAGGCACAACCGGCCCGGGGATGGGGTGACCCGGCGGAGAACGGCCTCGGGAGACCCCCAGGGCTCTGCGGGGCGGCTCCCGCTCCCCCCCGGGGGTCCTCGCCGCCTCCTGGGCGACTGCAGGGAGCGCCGAGGCCGGTGGGACGAGCACCGGGGCCGGTCCGGGCGCGATGATGGCGGCGGCGGGCGGGGCCTCCCCCGTGCGGGGCCGGAAGCACCGGGACACCGGCGGCGCCCGGGCCATCCGGACCCGCCGCCCCCCTCAGAAACACCCACACCGCCTGTGCCCCCCCACCCCCCGCCACCACCGGGCACCCACCGCGGACCGGGCCCCTTCCCGCCCGCGGCCTACCCGCCCCACCCCGCCCCTCCCGCCGCGCGTCACGCACCGTCCTCGCAGCCAGCCCGGTGCGCTTGTCCCACAGGAAATCCGTGATGGCGGCCGAGGGCCCCGCGGGCCCCGCTCCAGCTCCTCCTCCTCCTCCTCCTCCTCCTCCTCCCGCCGCCGCCGCCGCCGCCGATCCGGGTCCTCCTGCCGCCCGCGGGGCCGCGCACGCACCGCGACGCGACGCTGCGTAACGCACGGGGGGGCGCGCGCACGTACGGGCGGAGAGGAGGCGCGCGCGCGCGCGCTGGAAGGAAGGGGAGGGGGGCGGGTGCGTCACCGCGGGAGGGGCCGCGCTGTTGGGGGGAGGAGGAGGCGGAGTTACACGAGAAGGGGGCGTGGCTTCTACTGTAGGTCTGGAGGGGTTGGAGCGGATTGACACGCCCATGGGATTATATCAGAGGGGAGGGATGGCCCCGCCCACCGCCTCCCGGAGCCCCGCCCCCGGGTTAGACATGATGGGTGGGGACTAGTGGGTTTAGCTCCGCCCATCCACTTAAGCCCCGCCCACTTTGTTTGGCTATCATGTAGGCGTGGTCTGGTTTGAGTGGTCACGCCCATCTCTCGGAAACCACACCCTTCGAACACCATATATGGGTGATGATATGGTGGCCGCGCCCATTTCACCAAAACCACGCCCCTCCGGGGCTCATCAGCCTGTGACGGGGCGGGGCTACACCCGAGGAGGCGTGGTCTCCCTGTGAAGCCCCGCCCCCCGGCCCCGCCCCACCCCGCCTGCCGCGGGGTCCCGGCGCCGCCGCCGCTCCCGGTGGTGCCGCCCGGGCCTCGCCGCTCCCCGCGCCGCCGCTCCCGGTGCCGCCGCCGCCGCCGCCGCCGCCTCCTCCTCCCGCTGACAGCGGCGGCCGCCGCGCCCGCGCCGCGCGCAACAGGCGGGCTCCCGGCGGAGCGACAAACCCACCCCGGTGTGACCGAGCGGCCGCGGGCGGCCAGCGGAGCGCCCGCCCGCCCACCCCGGGGCCGGGCATGTGCGGCGGGGCGGCGGGCAGGGCGCCCGGGCAAGGGCGTTTGAAGGAAACGTGAGGCGCGG
>JAWWES010000071.1:2601545-2613878 GCA_035583135.1 Lophotriccus pileatus
GGAGCAGATCGTGGCGGAGGGCGAGGCGGCGGCGGCGGCGGCGGCGGCGGCGGGCGGCACGTTCGTGCAGCGGCAGCTCGGGGCGATGCTGCAGCCCGCCGTGAACAAGTTCTCGCTGCGCATGTTCGGCAGCCACCGGGCCGTGGAGATCGAGCGGCAGCGGGTGAAGTCGGCGGGCACCTGGATCATCCACCCCTACAGCGACTTCAGGTGGGGACCCCCGGGCCGGCCACCGCGACCCCCCCCCGGCAGCGGCACCGGCGCCGAACCCCCCGCGCCCCGGTGGCCCGCTCCGGCTCCACCGCCCTGCCCGATGTCCGCCGCTGTCCGTGGTGCTGAGCGCGGCGCCACCGCCGTCGGGGCAACAAGTGCCGGTGGCCGGGGCTCCGCAGCCCCCCGGGGAGATGCCTGCCCATCCCCGGAGCCCCGGGCCGCGCTGTCCCAGCCATTTCCCCGTCCCCGGTTATCCCGCCCGCACGGACAACTGTTCCGCCTCATCTGCCCCGCGGCGTTCCCGGTGCCCCGGGGGCAGCAACAACCCCGCCGAGCCCGGGAGCTCCGCTGACCCGGCCCCGGGCGTGCGGAGGCGGACGCAGGGGCTGCCCGGCTGTGCCTCGCCCCGACAGCTCCCCCCGCCCTTCTCGGTGCTGTTTTTAATTTGGTGAGCAGCCGTCACCCCCCACCACCCCCCCTGGGACGTGGAACCCCGCGGCTGGAGCGGGGCTGGGCACCCGGCGAGGAGCCGGGCCTGGCTCACGGTGTCACCGGGATCACCGTGGGAGCGCGGGGAGGGATGATGTGGGAGGAACTGGGTGTCACGGGGATGTTGAGTCATACAGGGTGGGCTTTCTCCACGGGGGATGAAGCTGCCAGGCAGTCATCTCCCCAGCAGCAGGCTGTGACACGGCTGGTGTCCCCGGCCTGGGGGGCACCTCGGAGTGGGGCTGACCCACCACGGGTCCATGGCACCTGTAGCCATCTCCCCTCATTGCTGGGCCCCGGCCACACCGGCCCAGCACAACAGCCAGGGCTGCCAGCCCTGAGAGAGCCCTTTTCCCAGGGAAGCCATCCCGAAGTTTGTGAGCCTGAGCTTGGCCAGGAGCTGCTTGTGCAAGCAGTGCCGTGAGGGGAGCTGGCAGGTGGACAGCCGGGGGGATTACACCGGTGTTTATCACATTATGGGGATACACAAAGGCCGTGGAGATCAGGGCCCCGAGCGCTCGGCCTGACACCGAGTGAAGGACAGGGCCTGTCCTAAAGAGCTTAAGCCTAAATCTGACTCGAGAGCTCTGGGCAGATTCAGACACTGTGGGGACAGTTTCCCTGCTCAGGACATGGTATGTCTTGGGGCAGAGCGTGGAGGTGAGGAGGCAATTGCTCATCCCCTCCTGCCTCGGCTGGTATCTCCTCACCTGACCCAGCAAACCCTGGACGTGGCAAGAAGGTGTTAATTTGTGAGAGGCTCCTGATCCTGGGATGGCTCCTGACCTTGGGGTGGGCTCCTCAACCCTGGGGTCACTCCTGGCCCTGGGGTGGCTTCTGACCTTGGGGTGACTCCTGGCCTTGGGGTCTCTCCTGACCCATGGGTGGTTCCCAGTGCTGGGATGTCCCCTGTTCCCTGCCAGGTCTTGGTGCTCTCTCACTGAAGGAGTGCCTTGTGGCACCACAATTTCCCCTCCCCTCCCTTCTCTCACCTGCAGAGATCCTGCTGTCTGTGTCCCAGTGCGGGTGCAGGGTGGGAAACACCCGGAGACTTCCATCACCTGCCAAGGCTGGTTTGGATCCACCAGCACTAAGAGTTGTCCTGAGGTCACCTTTGGAGATTCGGGTCTATACCCACAGCCAGGGCTGGGGTTAATGGAGGCACCTCCAGGAGGGAGCTGGACTTGCTTTCCCAGGGGCCCGGGAAGGCTCTGAGCTGGGATCCCAGGAATCACGAGCCTGGTGGAGGAAGGCTGTTATGTGTCTGCCTGAAGAATGAAAACATCCCAGGGGCATTTGCATATGAACGGAGATGCTGGATGTCCTGACATAACCAGCTGCTCCTGGAATATCTTGGCTTTTCCTCCAAAGCCTCTGAGCTCATCGAGTCTCAGCAAAAGGAGGTGGATGGGGGTGCTGCAGGCCCAGGGCTGTGCAGCTCCTGCCCAGTGTGCACTGGCAGCTCCTTTGGAGACAGACATTCCTCCCACCTTCCCCTGCTATTGGCATTGCCTATCCTTGCTTGGCTGCAGCCTGGCTCACCCCAACAGCCTCCCCGAGTCCCTCGGCCGCCCCAGGAGCTTGGCTGGGTTTGCATAACCAGCAAAGCTTATCCCAAATCCTGCTAAGCCAGCCTGGGTGGTGGCAGGGAGCTGGCGGATGACAGGGAGCTCCAGGGAGCAAAGCCCATGTTCTCCCCGAGTTCTCCATGGGGCACACGTGAAGTTTGGGCTGGGGGCACACATGTGTGTGCCCTGTCATGCCACCAGGAGATGAGAGTGACAGCCAAGCCCCTCGAGCTCCAGCCCCCCACTCCCACACACACAGGAGGTGACGTTTGCACCCCGGACCCCTGGCCCGGTGCCGAATCGCTCCTTTCCGCACACGTTTACTCACATCTGTCCCAGCCAAGCAGCAGGGTCTTAGTCATGTGTGTGGGCAGGCACGTGTGTCCTCAGCACCTGCCTCTCCATGCTCTGCTGGACTCCAGCTCTGAGCCCGGTTTTGGTGTCTAACCCTGCCTGTGTCCTGCCTCTCCCCGCTCCGTCCCTGCCCCGCTCCGTCCCCTGCGCCCCCACCCTGCAGGTTTTACTGGGACCTCATCATGCTGCTCCTGATGGTGGGGAACTTGATCATCCTGCCCGTGGGCATCACCTTCTTCAAGGATGAGAACACCCCTCCCTGGATCGTTTTCAACGTGCTCTCGGACACTTTCTTCTTGGCTGACCTGGTGCTGAACTTCCGGACAGGCATCGTGGTGGAGGACAACACGGAGATCATCCTCGACCCCCACACCATCAAAATGAAGTACCTGAAGAGCTGGTTCCTGGTCGACTTCGTTTCCTCCATCCCTGTTGACTACATCTTCCTCATCGTCGACCTGGAGACCCAGGTGGACTCTGACGTCTACAAGACAGCGCGGGCCCTGCGCATCGTCCGCTTCACCAAGATCCTGAGCCTGCTGCGCCTGCTGCGCCTCTCGCGCCTCATCCGCTACATCCACCAGTGGGAGGAGGTGAGAACCCCTCGGGGATCCTCTGGTCGGGGTCTCAGGCCAGCTGGAGGGCTCCTGGCTGTGTGGTCTGGCTGGTTGGAGGGCAGAGGGGCTCCGAGGACTGTTCTAGGAGAAGAGTTTCTCTGCAGCTCCCCCCCTGCCTGTCCCCCCAGATCTTCCACATGACGTACGACCTGGCCAGCGCCGTGGTGAGGATCTTCAACCTCATTGGCATGATGCTGCTGCTGTGCCACTGGGATGGCTGCCTCCAGTTCCTGGTGCCCATGCTGCAGGACTTCCCCGAGGACTGCTGGGTCTCCAAGAACCACATGGTGGTGAGTGCCCAGGCAGGGGTGATTCCAGACAGGATCTGCCACGGGAGGGAGAGGATTTGGTTACACATCTCCTGCTCCAAGGCTGGAGCTGCCTGGAGCTGCGTGCTGCCGAGCAGCATCTCTCTGGTGTTACAGCAGTGAGATGGGGCACAGGGAATCTTTGCCTCCACTTCCCCTCTCAGCCCACCTTGCTGGAGTCAGGGAATCCCTCAGGGAGAGGACAAGGCAGTGGGGCTCCTGCCCCCTCCCCAAAGCAGGAGCTGGTGCCACCTCAGGGCTTTGCACCATCTCAGTGCCTCCTCCTGGAGCAGAGCTCGACCCTTTAGGCTTGGACACACATCAACAACCCTTTTCTCGCCGGGGTCCTGAACTCCCCAGCTTAGGGAGAGGGGGGACTGGGAGGGTTCAGCCCCTCAGCTCCATCCCACAGCCCCCCAGCGCCGCTGTCCCTCGCCCGCAGAACGACTCGTGGGGGAAGCAGTACTCGCACGCCCTGTTCAAGGCCATGAGCCACATGCTCTGCATCGGCTACGGGCAGCAGGCGCCCGAGGGCATGACCGACGTCTGGCTCACCATGCTCAGCATGATCGTGGGGGCCACCTGCTACGCCATGTTCATCGGCCACGCCACCGCCCTCATCCAGTCCCTGGACTCCTCCCGCCGCCAGTACCAGGAGAAGGTCAGCGGGGTCGGGGCAGCACTGCGGGGACAGCCCTGCCCTGGGCGGGCTCGGCTCCAGAACCTCTGCCCTCGCCACTCACCCTGGGGGGGTGGGGAGGGACCTCAGGCTGCCCACGGGGATAGAGACACCCCGTTCATCGTGCTGGGGTTCACACCTTGATGTAACAAGACCCCCATCCTGGTCTCTGCCCTGGGAACCCCTGGGACCCCCTGCATTCTGCCCTGGAGGTGGCCTTTTGGGACGGGGCACTGGGGCAGGGGTGGGCCCTCACTTCTCACCACCAGCAGATGCATTGTCTGGCCACGCAGCGGGTCCCAACTCATCCCTGTGTGTTTCTCCCTTGTCCCCACAGTACAAGCAAGTGGAGCAGTACATGTCCTTCCACAAGCTGCCCGGGGACACTCGCCAGCGGATCCACGAGTACTACGAGCACCGCTACCAGGGCAAGATGTTTGACGAGGAGAACATCCTGGGGGAGCTCAGTGAGCCCCTCAAAGAGGTGGGGGCAGGCACCCCGGAATGGGTGACCCTGGGGGAGAGGGGCGCCCCCGGTGCTTGCTGGGGCCAGGCTGGGTGACATCCCCGCTCCTCACCCCACAGGAGATCATCAACTTCAACTGCCGCAACCTGGTGGCCAACATGCCCCTGTTCGCCAACGCCGACCCCAACTTTGTGACTGCCATGCTGACCAAGCTGCGCTTCGAGGTCTTCCAGCCCGGGGACTTCATCATCCGCGAGGGCACCGTGGGCAAGAAGATGTACTTCATCCAGCACGGCGTGGTCAGCATCCTCACCAAGGGCAACAAGGAGACAAAGCTGTCTGATGGCTCCTACTTCGGGGGTGAGGCTGGCCCGGGGGGCCTGGAGAGCTGAGGGGGGTGAGAGCTGCCCAGAGGGGGGAAGAAACTGGGGCATCCCTGATGTTTCTGCCTCCCCATCCCTTCTTGCCCAGGGCCAAAGGCTTGGCATCCACCTCACCCCAGGCTCTGGGGCACAGAAGGATGCCCCCATGTTCTCCTGGGGTACTTTGCTCAGCAGATGGAATCAGAGGGGCAGTTGGAGTGCTGAGGGCTGGGACAGAGGGGTCATCCACCACCCCACCATCAGGGAGGAGAGGGAGTTTAAATCAGAATGTCTGAGGCAGTTTCTAGGTTATAGACACAAGTCTGAGAGGGAAAGAGGCCAGGCCACCACAGCAGCCAAGCCTGAGTCTACAAGGCCTGGGGAGAGAGGAAAAGGCCGTTCCTGGCCACGGGCATGGCTGTGGCTGTCCAGGCTCTGGGGTCTGTCCCTCCTCCCGAGCTCTGCTCCACTCTGTGCAGGGTGCTGGGGTGCCAGGCAGTCCTGTTCCCGCTCTGCCTGCTGGGACAGGGATGGATGGCAGTGTCCCCCTGACCCCCAGCCCCGTGTCCCTGCAGAGATCTGCCTGCTGACCCGGGGCAGGCGCACGGCCAGCGTGAGGGCCGACACCTACTGCCGCCTCTACTCCCTGTCCGTGGACAACTTCAACGAGGTGCTGGAGGAGTACCCCATGATGCGCAGGGCCTTCGAGACGGTGGCCATGGACCGCCTGGACCGCATAGGTGAGGAGAGACTGACCCCTCTGTGCCCGCTGCCAGGGGCCAGCTCAGCACCCTGGCCCTACAGGTGATGGTACCACAGACCCTGTGGATCTCAGCACCCAGCCCAGGGTGCCCAGCACAGGCAAGGCTTCCCAGGGGAACTGTCACCCCCCCATCCTTGCACTGTCTGGTGCTGGCCAGCTGCTTGTCCTTGTCCCTTCTTGCCTGCGGAGGACAGGCAGGACCCCAGCCCTCATCCTGGAGCCTTTGGAGCCAGGACTCCCGTGTTTTGTCCCTGCTGCTTCCTCTTCCCCTGGTACACTGGTCTTTACTGTCCCTTCCCTGCTGCCACCCTGCCCTCCGCAGTGTCCCCGAGAGCAGGGTTGGTGACATGTTCCTTCCCTCCACCCAGGCAAGAAGAATTCCATCTTGCTCCGCAAGCGAGCCGAGCACAGCTCGGGGCCCATGAACACTGAGATGATCCAGCAGATCGTGAAGCACGACCAAGACATGGCCCACAACATCCAGGACCTGCAGCAGATGGCAATGGGCCGGGAGCTGAGCGGGAAGCCGGTGATTTGGGAGCCGCTGGTGCACGCGCCCCTGCAAACGGCGGCCGCCACCACCAACGTGGCCATCGCCCTGACCCACCAGCACAGCCTGCAGGCCCACATCTTCCTGCCGCCCTCCTCCATCTCCAGCCCCCTCTCTCCCGACACCACCCTGCTCACCAAGCCCGTGCGCCGCTCCCAGCCCAGCCTGGGGGGCTCCCGGCCCTCCTCTGTCAGCTCGCCGTCCGGGGCGCCGTCCCACCTCCAGACGCCCGCTGCCGGCTCACCCTCCTCCCCCATGGTGCAGTCCCAGGCGCCGCTGGAGAGCGGGGCCCAGAGACCGAGCCATGGGGCGCAGCCCCTGCCCCGAGCGGCGCAGAGGGGCGAGGTGCCGGCGGGGGCCAAGCAGCCCCCGGGCGGTTCCCAGCCCCAGCTCTCCAGGTCCCGCGGCGCCTCGGTCTCCACCTCGCTGCTGCAGCAGGCGGCGGGGGCGGCGTCTCCCAGCTCGGAGCAGGCGCTGCCGCCGGGGAGAACGCTCCACTACAGCCTGTCCCGAGCCACCGGCTCCCACATCTCCCTCCTGATGCAGCCCCAGCAGCTGGTGAAGCACAGGAGCATCCAGGGCCTGCCGGTGGGGCGGCTCACCCAGGATGTCCGGCTGCTCTCCGCCTCCCAGCCCTCCCTCCCCAACAAAGTGGCCCAGCAAGCCGAGGGGAGCTCCTTGAAGCAGGGCAGGAAATCCGCGGGGAACCTGGCCCGCAGGTCCTCTCCCTCGGTGGCCGGACTCCTCGCCAAGCCGTGCCCGGGGGTCCCAGCCCAGCCCTCACACCCGCAGCAGATGCCTTCAGGATCGCTGGCTCAGCCCGCCCGCTCCGCGCCGGGAGCCTCCACCCCGCAGTCCCCGGTCTCCACGTCCAGGCAGGCGGCAGGTCCCTCCCGCAAGGGCTCCGTGGCCTTCAGCCCCGAGGTGGAAACGGGCAAGCCCAAACTCCCGTCCAACATGTGAGTCCCGGCGGCACCGAGCGCAGGCAGGAGGGACCCGGCGGCAGGAGCAGCCGAGCGCCAGCCCCGCCGTGCCGGGGGGGAAGGTGAGCTGAGAGGCAGCACCCGGGGCCTTGGAAGGGCTGTTTCAGGCACGGGGGCAGGGCAAGGATGGGCATGGGGCAGCCCCGGAGCTGGCCCAGCTGGGTGAGGAGGGGGCTCTGCTGACTGCCCCGAGGGAGGACCCTGCCCGGGCTCTCCCCTCCTTGTTCGTGGCCATCTGTCCTGAGTCCTGTCCTCATCCTGGAGGCACAGGACAGGACAGAGCCCTCGCCTCAGTTCTGGCCTCTCTGGGGAGCTTAGCTCCCCACAACTGCCCCTTGGGGGCCGGGCCCCCCACGCTCTGCCCGCGAATCCCAGGGCCCGTCCTCGGGGCGGGGTTGGCGCTGGCGGCTCCTCCAGCTCGTCCTCTGTCACAGCAGCCACCACCCCACGCCCGCCTGGATCCCCAGGAGGGGGGAGGAGGGAGAGGCAGCCCCCCGGGTCCACTGCCGGGGTGGGCGGAGGGGGATGGAGACCATGGCAGGAGCTCCCCGGGCAGGCAGAATTTGGGGGGCCAGGGCCAGCAGGGGCCAGGTCCCTCCTCCCCAGGACCTGGGGGCAGGTGCCAGGAGCTGGAGGGTCCTGGGCAGGGCTCCCCTGGTGCGATGAGTGCCAGCAGCAAAGCTGGGGGCAGAGGGGTCTCCACTGAGCAGCTCCCTCCCAGTCCCTCTCCCCGGCTTGGGGGAGCATCTTGCCTCAGAGGTGCTGAGTCCCTGCAAGGTTGGGATGTGCTGCCAAACAAAGCTGTCCCACACCCGGGCACCGTGGCCTGGGGGCAGCCTGGGGAGACCCCACTGCCTGTAGCACCGGGATGATGCTTGGAGGGTCAGCCCAGGGGGATCCTGCCGTGGCTCCAGGAGGATGCTCAAAGGGTCATGCTGGGGGGAACCCCACTGCCTGTGGCTCCAGTAGGATTTTCAGAGGGTTAGTCTGGGGAAGACCCCTCTGTGGCTCCAGGAGGATGCTCAGAAGGTCACTGGGGGAGACCCCTCTGAGGCTCCAGGAGGATGCTCAGCCCGGGCTCTGCTGCCCGTGCCCTGCCCTGCGGTCCCGTTTCCAGGCTGCCTGGAGACGTCAGTCACCAGCACCGCAGCGAGTCAAAGGCTGTCGCCAAGAGATGCCAGCCCCGGGCAGTGCCCGGGGGACAGGCGGGGCTGTGGGGTCACCCCCTCCTCGGGGTCCCCGCAGCCGCCCCACGCCGCCCCTCCAGAGCCAATAGTCTGCAATGTGTGTTCGAGTCGTGGCTCTGCCGAGCAGCCGAGCTCTGCTTACAGTGTCGCTTTGGGCCAAACCGTGTTCAGTCCTGGTTAGAGTAGTGTCCCCTCCGACCCCGCCACGCTGCGCGAGCTGCTTCCCACTCCCGGAGTCAGGAGCCATGGCTTGTTGTGGTGCTCCGGGGCTCGGCTGCCGCTGGGCGGGACCCGCCGGACCCCCGGCAGAGCGGGCGAGGTCGTGTTTCCCCGTGGTACTTTACCGAAGTGAGGTCTTCAGTTCTCCCCTCCTCGTGTTTTGGATGTCGGGAGCAGCCCGGAGCGCAGAGCTGCTCCGGGAGCCCACCAGGAATCCCGGCGGCGTCTGCCAGGAGGGGATGTCCAGCACTGCCTTTTTTTTTCCCATGGACTTCAACTCCCCTTCCCCGGCCACCCCCCACGTCCCCACTCCACCCCCGCGGTCGGTGTCCCCCCGGGGCAGCCCCTCGGGCAGGGGTCTGCAACTGGGCCGCGTTTCCAACGCCCCCGGGCTGTGTCCACACTGCGTGATGTCGATGTCTCAGTGGTCATCCTGGTGTCCCTGCAGAGCACACGGGCCGGCCCGGATGGCACCGGGAGCGGCTCCACCGCCGCCGGCCGAGCCACCGGTGCACCCTCCCTGTGCTCCTGTCACCGCGGCCCCTCTGCATCCCGGTGGGGAGGCACAAGGAAAGGGGGGCTGGAGGGGCCGGGGGGTGCCGGCCGTGCGCGAGTTTAGCCACCAAAGACCATGACCCTCCACTCTTGCACTCACGGCAGTCCATGTACAGAGCTTGTAGTTTTCATATCGCAGAGGATTTAAAAGCGGTTTTTTTATTTTTTGGTCGTTGTACATAACGGATTTAAATAATAAAGAGAGATTCTGAGCTGGTCTGGGGGAGCCTCTTTCTGCATTGCCTGTGGCCCCCCAGCGCCCTGCCCGGGGCATGGGATGGGGTGGGACAGGGAGCATCTTGGCCCTCTGCAGAGCCGGGAGCAGCCAGAACATCCTTGGGAGCCCATCAAGGATGGGCCTCTCCCCGGCCCCACAGACCCGGGAGGCACAGCAGGAGCCCGAAGGCGACAGGTCCCCTCCCGCCCACCCTGATCACTTTCGGCCCCGGGGAGATTAATGTTTAATCTTCGGTTATTTTCCCCTTGCATCTCCCTTTCCTTTATTAACGGGGAGAGCGGGGGGAGGGGCGGGTTTGATTGCAGAGCAGACTCGAGGCATTAACGTGATTAAATGAAGGTCACACAGTGCAAGGTGGGCTGGGGAGCCGCGGCCGCGGCGCTCGCTTGGCTCTGCCGCTCACCTGGCGCGGGGCAGATGCAGGTAGGACACAGGCAGGGTGCAGATGCAGGTAGAACGCAGGCAGGGTGCAGGCAGGACGTGGGCACAGGCAGGATGCAGGTGCAGGCAGGAGGCAAGCATGGACTCAGGCAGGGCACAGGAAGAACACAGGCACAGGCAGGATGCAGGTACAGGCAGAGCTCAGGTAGGATGAAGGTGCAGGCAGGACAAGAGTACAGGCAGGATGCAGGTGCAGGCAGGACAAGGGTGCAAGCAGAACACAGGTGCAGGCAGGATGAAGGCAGGACACAGGCACAAGCTGGACACAGGCAGGACACAGGCATAGGCAGGACGCAGGCAAGGCCCAGGTGCAGGCAGGGTGCAGGCAAGCACAGGCCAGAGTTGGGCAGGCCACAGGCAGGATGTGCCACAGGCAGGACACGGGTGCCACCCCCCCATGCCCTGCCAACTGTCCCCACGGCAGCCCCACATCCCCGGGGCAGTCCCTGCCTGCAGGGCGCTGCTGGCAGCCCCAGCGTGGCCCCCCCCAGCAATTAGTCTCGGTGACACACGATGAGCTCAGCGCTGATTAGCGGTTTCTCTCTAATTTGATTATTTCAGATTACCCCGCAGCCAGCCCGATTAAGGGGGCGCGGGGGCTGCCTGGCCCCAGCCGCTCCGCGGGGCTGTCGAGGGCCAAGAGACCGTTCCTTGGGAATGAATTCCAGCCAGCATCCGTGTCCTGTTCCTATTCTGGTGCTGTTCCATCCAGCCGGTGTCCCACGCCCCATCATCTGGGGCAGCAGGGCAGGGACTGGCGTCCCGGGGCACGGCAGAGCCCCGGGAATGTGGAGACCCCACAGAGCCCCCATGCCCGCCCCCGGTGCCCAGTCCCCAAGGACGCCCGTCCCTGGGGGGCCGGTGACACCGCCCCGAGCCCCCGCGTCCCCGGCAGCGGGGAGGGGGATTAGCGGGCACCACGGAGGGATTAATTAACTCGGGTGAGCCGGGATTAGGGGATTCGGGGCGGCCGCCAATCTGCGGGGAGGGGGCCGGGGCAGGAGCTGCGGGCAGCGGCCGGGGAAGGGGCCACAGCCTGTGCCCACCTAGGTCATGCCTGCGGGGTCCCCTCGGGGGTCGGTGGGGGGATGGACATCCCTGGCACCCGGAATCTCACCCACTCACCCAGGTGTGTGGTGCACTCCACCTGTGTGGTACCTGTGGTACACCCATACCTGTGCTGCACCCCACACCTGCATGGAGCCCCACACTCACACAGCACCCCATACCTGTGCATGGAACTCCACACCTGCATGGAACCCCCATACCTGTGCTGCACCCCACATCTTCAGGGCATCCCACACCCACAGAATGTGTCAGCTGCACTACACCCCACACCTGTATGGAACCCTATAACTGCATTGCACCCTATACCTGTAGAGCACCCCACACCTTTATGGAGCCCTATAGCTGGACCACACCCCATAGTTGTAGGGCACCCCACACCCCCAGCTCAACCGCCCAGCCCCAGCACACACCTATCACCTGTCCCCTCCACGTGCACCCCCAAATTCACCCTCCAGGTACCGCCCACGAAGACCCGCCCATCCTCTTAGCCCCGCCCCATCGGTCCCGCCCCGGCCACGCCCCTCAGTCAACTGTCCCCGCCCCTTCCCGCCCCCGCGCTCCAGCCGGGCTCTCGCTCCATTCCCCCTCTCCACCAATCACCTGCGTCGGTCCCGCCCACGCCGCGCTTCTATTGGTTCGTCCCGCTTGGGCTCATCCTCGCACGATGAAACGGACCAATGGGCACCGCTCCGCCGGCTCCGCCCCCTACGCGGGGCATGCCGGGAGTTGTAGTCCAGACGCCGACCCGCCAGCGGCCTCTCCCGCGGGCCGGGACTGCGAGTCCCGGCGTGCCCCGCGCGGGGGGGGGCGGGGCCAGCGGGGCCGGAGTGTCCGCGGGCGGCGGGTCCGCGCACGGGGCAACATGAACGGCACCGGCGGCGGCGGCGGCTCCGCGGCGGCCGAGAGAGAGGAGTTCGCCGCCTTCTTCCCGCAGATCGTCCGCGACCTCACGGAGGATGGGCTGGGCCACCCGGAGGTGGGGGACGCCGTGGCGAGGCTCAAGGAGGTGAGCGTGGGGTCGGGGGGCGACGGACCAGGCTTGAGTGGGTGGTGGGCAGGGGTCGGGGCCAGGGGGTGACGGGTCAGGGTGGGTGGGTCGGGGGCGGTGGGATGGGGTCGTAGGGAGAGGGGACCCAGTCGGGGTGCGGTGGGTCAGGGGGAGGCAGGACAGGGACCGGGGCGGTGGGCACGGCAAGGATCGGGGGTCGGTGTGTCGGGAGGAGACGGGACTGGGTGGGGTGGGAAACTGGACAGGGTCGGGGGGGCTGCGGGC
>JAWWES010000071.1:2613978-2626691 GCA_035583135.1 Lophotriccus pileatus
AAGAAAGGGAAGGGAAAAGAAAGAAAAAAGCAACGGAAGGAAAGGGAAGGAAAAGGAAACAAAAAGGAAAGGGAAGAAAAAGGGAAGAAAAAGGGAAGAAAAAGGGAAGAAAAAAGAAAGAAAAAGAAAAAAGAAAGGGAAGGAAAAGGAAAGAAAAAAAAACGGAAGGAAAGGGAAGGAAAAGGAAACAAAAAAGGAAAGGGAAGGAAAAGGAAAGAAAAAGGAAAGGGAAGGAAAAGGAAAGGGAAGGAAAAGGAGAGTGGAGACGTCGCAGCTGCGATTTGTGTGTCAGTGCAAGCTCTCGGCACCACTGCGCCCACTGTCTCTTACTAAGTGTTACTGCTAACTAAAAAAAAAAGGACAAGAGCTCGCATTTCACGCAGGAGAAGGGAAGGAAGAGCGGCCACAGCCGCCTTCTGTGCCTCGGGTGCCAATGGATGCCCGGAGAAGGCAGGAAGGCAGGGTCGAGGTGAAAGCGTCCGCCGGCGGGAGAAAGGGCTCTGCTCTCGTTGAGTAAAACCTTTTGCTGGTTTTGCTCCTACCTTTCCCCCGGCCTCTGCTCCACTTGGGGCGGTCAGGCACCTCTTAAGGCACAGCTACCCACAAAAGACGGCCCGGGAGAACAAAATAATAGAGAAAACAGAAAAGGTGGAGAAAGAGCCCGGCCTCCCGCTCGAGGGCCCGGCACTCCCTGTCGTGGGAGAGCAGGGCAGGTCGCTCCGCTCCGCCCCGTCGGGGCGAGGCCAAGGGTGATTTTGACATCGGACGGGCGGCACCAGTCGTGAGGAGGACTCGCAGGTGGAGGAACCTCCGGGCCGGGGCGCGCTGCCCGAGGCTGCCGGGGGCACCGGGCGCTCCCATGGGCAAGGCGCTTCCCGCGGGCCGGGATCGCCGCCAGCCCCGGGCAGCGCTGGGCCGGGCGCGGCGAGCCGGGACATGGCGCGGCGGGCGGGAGGCTCCGTGGCCGACGAACTGGCCAACGCCGCCGCCCGCGGAGACCTGCAGAGCCTCAGGGACCTGCTGGACGGCGAGGCCGACCCCAACGCCGTCAACTCCTACGGCAGGACCCCCATCCAGGTAGGGAAGTGGGGTGCAGGCGGCGGGGTGGGGGCAGCGGCCTCTCCGTGCCCTGCCAAAGGGGCGGCAAAAGCAGCCCCGGGGCAGCCTCTCGGCGGGGCCGTCCCACGACGGCTGCTGTCGAGGCGGTGCAGCGGTTCTTCTCGCCTCTCTGGGAAGGAGAAAAATCTGTGACGGCCGCAACAGAGAAGTTTTAATCTTAGCAACCCTTGACTTTATTTGAACCAACTGAGATAGGATGACTCAAAACCGAGAACTTTAATGCTCATATCGCAATGAACTTGCAATAAAACGTAACAAATCTCGTTTGCAGAAATAATCACCTTATAGTCATAGATCGTCTTCTGCTTTATATGCCTCTTACTATTTTTCCTCATCTTTCCCATGGGGAAAAAAAAAGTATATTCATTGACTCTCACGAACAGAAACACCTGGTTGCGATAACAGACGCTGTAGGTAGACAGTGAGCAGTCCCTTTGGGGCTCAGTATGCCCATTTTACAGTCGTGTGAACTTGTAGGTAAAGGTAGTGCCCGAAAATGAAGTAGATGTTAAATTTATAAAAGCTGAGGTTATTTCCGAGGTAGTTCTAGTGAGCTTTTTCTTACATTTTAAAAAATCAAACGAAACTGGAATAATCTGAAAAGCTATATTTAAGTTTTACTGGCATTGCTTGCGAAACTCTCTCCCACAAAATGTGGGTGCAGCCTTTCACTCGAAACAGGTATCTGTTGTTTTTACCTTTGCGCGGCAGGGATTTAACCCCTGTCCCGAACGCATTGCCGCATGCGCTGGGTGAAACCCAGCTTAGAAAACGGCGAGCCCGAAGGGAGGGTCTGCCGGGAACTTTGGTACTGCACTTGACACGGAGGTCAGACAAAAGGTGGGTTTTGAGATCCTTCCGAGGGAGAGAGAAGCGCTGGCGCCGCAGATAAGGAGAGTTCCCTGCATGTACGTCTCCCCTTGGCAAGGACCGCCTAGAGAAGTGTCACGGACGGGAGCGGGAGGACGGCCGTCCCCGGGAGCCGCTCCACCGGCACGGTTCCGCAGTGGTCTTTATAAAGCGACGCAGGACTCGTCCTGGCTTCCTGCTAGAAGGGCGACCCTCTTCCCCCGCTCCGTCTGCCCCGAGCCCATGGCCTCCCTGCCGCCTCCTGTGGCGGAACAGCCCTGGTGTGCACCCGCACACCCTGTCCCCGATGGAGGTCCCGCACCTCTCTACCCCACCTGTTCCCTCCTGTCCCGTGGCACGGATAAGCAGGGTTTACGCCCGCGATGCAACCCTCCCGACAGGTCTATGCCCTCCACCGTTTGTGGCGCCTCCGAAGCCGATCTTTTAGCTTCGAGCGAGAAAGCCTGGGGGCTGCGGGCAGGCGCTGCCCGCGTCCCGCCCCTCCCGCAGGTGCTGGAGTACAACGTGCCCGGCGGGAAGTGCAACCGCGGGATGACGGTGGTCGCCGCGTTCCGGCAGCTGGCGGGGCCCGGCCAGCAGGACCCCGAGAGCCTCCGCTGCGCCCTGGCCGTGGGCTGGTGCATCGAGCTGGTGAGAAGAGGCGCGACCCCCGCCCCCCTGTCCCGGGAGAGCATCCCCTGGGCACCCCCCTGGCCCGTCCCTAACCCGCCCTCCCGCAGTTCCAAGCCTTTTTCCTGGTGGCCGACGACATCATGGATGAGTCCCTGACCCGCCGGGGGCACCCCTGCTGGTACAAGAAGGTGAGAGCGCCCAGGAGCCCCCTGATCTCTCGGGGAGGGGTCCTGTGGGGGTCAGGGGGGCTTTGTGACACCTCTCCTTGCCCTCCTGGTGCAGGAGGGGATCGGGCTGGATGCCATCAACGACGCCTTCCTCCTGGAGTCCTCGGTGTACCGGCTGCTCAAGAGGTACTGCGGGGGCCAGCCCTACTACCTGCACCTGCTGGAGCTGTTCCTGCAGGTGAGCCTGGCTCCCAATTCCCTCCCCGCGGCATTTCCCGGGATTTGGGCCCTTTCTGGAGGTTTGTGGGTCTTGGAGTGTTCCTGAAGTTCCTGGGTGTCCTGCTGGACACGTGGCCTTCCTTCTGACCCCACAGGGCTCGGGGGCTCGCTGTGCTGTTGGGACTTTGCTGGGGGGGGGGAATAAATCATGGAATCACTCGTTGCTTTGGGTTGGGAGCGACCTTAAAGCTCATCTCATTGCACACCCCCTGCTGTGCTCAGGGGCACCTCCCACTAGCCCAAGTTGCTCCATCCTGGCCTTGGATGCTTCCAGGGATCCAGGGACACCCACAGCTTCTCTGGGCAACCTGTGCCAGGGCCTGCCCGCCCTCACAGGGAAGGATTTCTTCGTAATACCTCATCTAAATCTCTCCTCTTTGAGTTCAAAACCACCCCACTCTCGTCCTGTCACTTCTGCCCGTATAAAAAGTCACTCTCCCTCTCTTTTATGAGCCCCTTTAAGTGCTGGGAGGCTGCAAGGAGCCCACAAATCCTTTCTCTCCCCTCCAGACGGGCTACCAGACAGAGCTGGGGCAGATGCTGGACCTCATCACTGCTCCCGTGTCCCGGGTGGATTTGAGCCGCTTCAGCGAGCAGCGGTAACGGGGGCAGGGGGGGCAGAGCTGCGGCTCCTTCCCAATCCAGGGGCTCATTCTGGGGGAGCTGCTGGCCCTGAGCTGCCTTGGGGCTGAGCCTGGCTGCCTCTGCTGCAGGTACAAGGCCATTGTGAAGTACAAGACGGCGTTTTACTCCTTCTACCTCCCCGTGGCCGCCGCCATGTACATGGTGAGTGCGGTGGGAGCGGGCTCGGGAGCGGCCTCAGCCCCGTGTGGGGCTGCCCAGGAGGGGCAGGTGCTGCCAGGCAGGTGCTGCAAGGCTTTATTCCCATTATTCCACCCTCAGGTTGGGATCGACAGCAAGGAGGAGCACGACAACGCCAAAGCCATCCTGCTGGAGATGGGGGAATACTTCCAGGTGCAGGTAGGAGGTGACTCCCTGCCCCTGGGGCGCTTTGCCTGGTGCCGACTGGGGCACTGAGGCGTTTCCACGGCGGCACAGGATGATTACCTGGACTGCTACGGGGACCCTGCCCTGACGGGGAAGGTGGGCACCGACATCCAGGACAACAAGTGCAGCTGGCTGGTGGTGCAGTGTCTGCGCTGGGTCACGCCCGAGCAGCGGCGGATCCTGGAGGTGAATCGGGGATCTCAGGGAGAGGGGGGGTGTGTGGTGCTGTAGTTCGCACCTGAGGAGCCTGGGTTGCCACCCAGGAGGGGTGTGAGCAGGAGGGGAGGGCAGCAAAGCTCCTGCTGGAGCAGCGCCGCGAGCTGGGGCTGGGCCTGACTCGCTCCGGGTTCCCTCAGGAGAATTACGGCCGCAAGGAGCCCGAGAAGGTGGCGAAGGTGAAGGAGCTCTACAGTGCCCTGGGCATGGAAGCGGCTTTCCGGGAGTACGAGGAGAGCAGCTACCGGCGGCTGCAGGAGCTGATCGGGCAGCACGCCCGGCGCCTGCCCCGGGACATCTTCCTGGGCCTGGCCCAGAAGATCTACAAGCGGCAGAAATGATCGCGGGGAGGGGCCTGGCCGGGGGCTGCCGGGCCTTTTGCTGAGTGGTGGGGAGGTGTCACCCCCCGCCTGGAGCTGCTCCGTGCCCGGGGTGGGGCCGGGGGCGGGTTGTAGAGGGTGCGATGGGATGGCCGGGGGGGGGTTCATTGATCATCCCCCCCGGCCGTGTGTGTCAATAAACATAACTTATTGTGGGTGCGTCGCTGCCTGGTGTTGGCTGGGGACGGGGCTGGAGGGCGGGGATGGGGATGTCACTCCCCCCCGGCGCTTTCCGAGGGGGCGGGGTTGGAAAGGGGGGGATGCCCGAAGCGCCGCCCCTGCCGGCGGGGCGGGGACCGGGCGGTTCCCGGCGGGCGGTGGCGGGGCCGCGGCTCCTCCTTTCCTCCCGCAGCCGCATTCGCCGCCGCAGCGCCGAGGTGAGCGGGGACGGGGCCGGGGATGGAGCGGGGGATGGGGATGGAGGGGGATGGGGCGGCCGCGCCCCGGAGCGCCGCTGTTTATCCCCGGGGCCGAGGGATGCTCGGGGTCGGTAGATGCTCGGGGCCGAGGGATGCCCGGGGCCCTGGATGCTCGGGGCCGGGGATGCTCGGGGCCCTGGATGCTCGGGGCCCTGGATGCTCCAGGCCGGGGAAGACCCGGAGCCGCCCGCCCGCGGTCTCCGCTGCCCGTTCCCTGCCCTCGGCCTCCGGCCGCTGCCCGGGGCCGGGATCTCTCCCGGGAGGGCCGTGCCCGGCGGTGCGGCTGCGGTTCTGCGGCGGTTACCGGAGCCGAGGTCGCCCCAGCCCCCGAATGCCCGCGGTGCCACCGCCCCCGGCCGGGACCCCCCTTCCCCCCACCCCGCCACGCCGAGACTCCAAGGGCGTTTTCTCCTTGACGGCATCTCCGAGATGCTCCCGACCCTCTGGAGGGAATCCAACCCTGGAGCGGGCAGAGCTGCCCGGGATCACGCCCGGGCCACGCTCCAGGGACCAGCGGCCGGCTGCAGCTCTTGCCCAGCTGCAGAGCCCTGAGCCCGCTGGGAAGCCTCGGGGCAGCCCCTGTCTGGGGGCACATCCCCGTCTCCCAAGCTGGGCCCCGACACAAGGTCACTGCTGTCCTTCTCGCCCCGGCCGTGCCTCTCCAGGTTTGTGCCACTGCATTTTCCCCTGACCTGGAGGGTGTTTGGTGCTTCCAGGGAGCTGGATGGTCTGAAGACAGAAGCCGTGGGGCTCTCCAGGGAGCCCCTGCCCCCCCAGCAAGGCAGCACCATGCTGGCTCCAAAGAAAGGCCTCCTGTGCAACCTCAACCACATCCACCTGCAGCACATCTCGCTGGGGCTGCACCTCTCCCGGCACCCCGAGCTCCAGGAGACAGACGGCTCCACGGGTGGGGGAGAGCAGACCGGCTGCAGCCACTGCCCGGAGAACCACGAGCCGGTGGACGCCAATTCCAACAACCCCTCGGTGAAATGCCGGTGCTGTGAGTCCCACGGCCCGGAGCCGGTGACGCTCGGGCTCCAGAACCAGGCGCTGCAAGGGGATTTCCCTTGCCTGCACAGTGGGGGGGAGGAGGAAGAGGAGGAGGCGGCTTCCCCTTGTGATCCCCCTTGTGATTTGGCTTCCTCCTCCTCCTCATCCTCCTCCTCTGTCAGTAGCTGCTCCGATTTCAGCTTGGATGACTCCCCGGTCTCCGTTTACTGCAAGGGCTTCTCCATAGAGGAGTGCCAATCCCCCGAAAATCACTCCAACATCATTCCCATAGAAAACGTCCAGGATGGCGAGTCTCTGGCTGACCAGGGCAGGACGCGTGAGGGAAGAGATGCCAACCACAACTCCCCGGTGCTCCGGGCACCCAGGAAGAGCCCGGACAGCCTCTGCAGCACCAGTTCGCTCGACTCCCACTGCGACGAGCCCTCTCCCGGCACAGCGGCACAGGAGACCCCCAGCCCCTTCGCTGACCTCGACCCCAACTGCAACCCCGTCCCCGAGCCCGATGCTGCTCCTCCAGCACCGCCCGTGCCGGAGCGCCGGGAGGCCGGGATGCCGGGCGGTGTCCCGGAGCCGCGGCCCCGGGCTGGCGGTGTCCCCCCGCCCGTGCCCCCCCGGCCCCGGCGGAGGATGCAGGTGCTCAACGCGCAGCGAGCGGAGCAGCCGCGGCCGGCGGAGCCCGAGCCCGGCCCGGGCGAGCTCTGCAGAGACACGGCCCCGAAGACCATCACCTCCTTCCACGAGCTGGCCCAGAGGAGGAAGAGGAACGCGGCCGGGCCCGCGCCGGCCCCGGCCAGGGTTGACCGCAGCGACTGGCTGATCGTGTTCTCGCCCGACACGGAGCTGCCCCCGACCAGCGAGCTCCTCTCCGGCACCGCGGGCCGGGAGCCCGCCCGGCCCCAGCCCCAGCCCCCGCCAGCCAGGCCTCCCGGGCCCCGGCAGAGAGAGGTGACGACGTTCAAGGAGCTGCGGTCCCGCAGTGCCGCCAGGCAGCCCAAGGGCCAGCGGGCAGAGCCGGCCCAGCACCCCCCCGCGCCCCCGGGGACGGCCCCGGGCTGGGGACCCCCCGCACCCCCGGTGCTGGCCCCCGCCGACGGCCACCAGCTGAGGAGGAGACCCCGGCCCAGCCTGCAGCCCATCGCGGAGGGGCAGCCGGGGGATGTGGAGGAGGGAGGGCTGCCCCCGAGGGAGAAGGGACCGGGCGCTGCCCTGGTCCGGAGGCTCGGGGGTCCCGGCGGGGGCTCCGCCGCGCCGGGGGCGGCCCAGAGAGAAGAAGAAACGTGCACGGGGGGTGAGTCTCCGGGCTGGGTCGGGGGAGGGTCTGCTGGCAGGGCGATGGGGACGATCCAGGGGCTCTCCGGGCCGGACACGGCTGGGGCCGTCTCTTCGCTACGCGCGGGGGTCCCCCCGCAACCCCGGGACGCGCGGCCCGGGAAGTGCCGGGGCTGCCCCGGAGCGGCCCCGCTCCGCCCCGCCGCTCCCAGCGCCCTTCCTCCGCCGCGGGCTCAGCCCAGCAGCCCGGCCCGGCCCGGCCCCGCCGCCCTTCGCCCGCCGCCGGCCCCGGAGGGCTCCAATGGGCCGGAGCGACCCGGGCCCCGCCGCCGGCCCCGCTCCTCCCCCGGCCCCGGGCAGCGCTCCCGCAGCGGCCCCGCCTGACCCCGCCGCCCCGCTGTCTCCAGCCAGGCCCGAGCCGCCCAACCCTGGAGCCGCCGCTGGAGCCGCCGCTGGAGCCGCCCGGCCCGGCGGGGGGAGCGCCGAGGGGCCCCACGGGGAGCACACGAAAGGTACCGGGGGATGGAAGCTGCGGGGCCGCCCGGCCCGGGGCGGGTCCTGCCCGGAGCCTCGGCGGGGCCGGGGGGGGATGGACAGAACGGGGGCGGCGGGGAAGGAGGAGGGGAGGACGGGACCCCCGGGGCTGCGGGGGGTGCGAGGGGCTCGGGCACCCGCAGCGCTGGGCTGGGGCGGGGACAGGCAGGGACAGGCAGGGGAAGGGCAGGCAGGGAAAGCGCAGGGACAGGCAGGGGAAGCGCAGGGACAGGCAGCGCTTCCTGCACCGGGCCCGGCCCAGCCCGCCCCCGGTGGGGCGGGAGGACGCGGGTGGGGCCGCCCGCGACTGTGCTCCCCGTGGGGACGGCGAGTCCCTCGTCCCCGTCCCGTGCCCCGTGGGTCCCGCAGCGCTGACCCCTCCGTCCATCCCTCCCTCCCTCCCTCCCTCTGCCCACAGCGCTGCTGGTCGCCGTCAGCTCCGCCGTGGACAAGGTGATCGCCCACTTCAGCACCGCGCGGAACGTGGTGCAGAAGGTGAGGGGCCGGGCTGGGCTGGTCAGGAGGGGCTTTGGGAGCCCCCGAGGGAGGGATTGCCCCCATCCCTCCCCTTTCCCTGTGCCTCCACGCCCCAGGCCCAGCTGGGAGACAGCCGGCTCAGCCCCGACGTGGGGTACCTGCTGCTGCACACGCTGTGCCCCGCGCTCTACGCCCTGGTGGAGGACGGGCTGAAGCCCTTCCAGAAGGATGTGATCACAGGCCAGAGGAAAAACTCCCCCTGGAGCGTGGTGGAAGCCTCTGTGAAGACAGGTGGGGGCAAGATCTGTGGCACCTGGGGGTGCCTGGAGTCCTGTGCCAGCCTGGAGTCCTGTCCCAGGGCTGGGGGGTTGTGTGCCCCGAGCAGTGACTGTCCCTGCTCTCACCCCACAGGCCCCAACACCCGCTCCCTGCACTCCCTGTGCTGGCACGTGGCCGGGCTGGCCCCGCTCAGCAGCACCAGGCAGAAGTTCCACGCCTTCATCCTCGGCCTTTTGAAGTGAGTGTTGACCCCCCTTGCACCGACCCCACTGCCGTGGCAGGTTGGAACAGTTACCAAAGGCTCTAATTTGGGTTCCCTTTGTCTTGTTTAGCATTAAACAGCTGGAGCTGTGGATCTCTCACCTGCAGAAGAGCCCAGGTAAGGACACAGTGCCCAGGAGCTCCATCCAAGCCCTCCTATACCCGCCAGGCTGATAATCCCACACTGGGGTTGGGGTTTCCGTAGTGGATCAGGGATCAGGGATCACAGCTGGGTTAGATGATCCACAGTGGATTAGGGCATCATTTTCCCCGGAGCATCCTCAGCACAGAAGGTTGTCTGACTGACTGGGACATCCCAGCTGGCTCTGGAAGGGTGGGGGGTGGCAAGGACAGGTTGTTCTGCCCCTGCCCAGCCCGTCCTTGTCTCCCAGGTGTGATCTCCGTACTCTATTCACCCACGGCCTTCTTTGCCCTGAGCCAAGGCCCCCTTCCCCACCTCGCCGACGAACTGCTGCTGCTCATCCAGCCCCTCTCGGTGCTGACCTTCCACCTGGACCTGCTCTTCGAGCACCACCACCTCTCCGTGGACGTCCGGCCCTTGTCCCGGCGCTTGGAGTCGCCGCTGTCCCCGCCCCGTCGCCCCGTTCCGGCACGGGGGGCGGCGTCCCCGGAGGGCCGGGGCGGTGCTGACGGGGACAGCCTGGAGGATGAGACCCCTCCCGACGCCCTGGGGAGGGTGGGGGGCGCGGGGGCCCGGCCCCAAGCGACCATGGGTGGGCTGGTCCCTGCCCCGCCGGTGGGGGCTGCCCTGCACCAAACCTTCCAGCACGTGCTGCGCTGGGGGGACCAGCTCAGCCGCGCCTTGCGGGGAGCAGAGGGACCCCCGCAGAGCCACGGGCCCGAGGAGGGCCCCGGGAGCACCGAGACCGGCCTCGGGGGCTGGTGGGGCCAGCTGAGCCAGTCCTCCAGGATTTACAGCGCTCCCAGCAAGGAGAAGTTCCCCTTGGTGTGGTGGACGAAGCTGCGGGGGGCTGCGGGGGATCCCGGCCCCGGCCAGGCCGTGCAGTGCCCAACACCCCTGAGCGAGGCTGGGGGCACAGAGCTGCAGCTCCTACAGACCAAAGCCGTCCCTGAGCGCTCCGGCCCAAAGCCCAGCAGCAGCACCGGCGCCTCGGGGACCTCTTCCCCCCAAGACCTCATCCCACCCACCCAGCTGGATGATCCCACTGCTGGAGAGAAGCTCCTGGATCTTTCCCCGGCGCCTCGTGCCAGCGGGACCCAGGCAGCTCCTTCTGGCCCGGCGTTGGGTGGTCCTGGTCCTGACAAGGGCAGCTGGCTGGGCTGGCTCTTTGGAGCCACCAGCCCCTCGTCCAGGAGCTTCCCCCCAAGTCCTGACACCATCTTGGCCAAATCCAGGTAAGACCCAGCTTGGAGAGCTCCCTCAGGAGTCTTGTACTGCCCCTTCTCCCGGGTTGGTGCTCCTGGGATTAGGGAGTGTCCCAAGTGCTGCTGCCATCACGCCCTGTCCTGGGGAGCAGCAGCAGCTCCTGGTGGGGCTCCCGGATCAGCAGGATGGAAAAGCCCCCCGTGGTGAGCTCGTGGCTGCCTTTGCTTTGTGGCAGGAGACCGTCCCACTGGCTGTCCCCCAGCCCTCGTGTCCTGGCCGGGGTGGTGAAGGGGCTGGCGCCCGACAGGACCCGCGCTCGGGAACAGCCGGAGAGGAGCACGGCCCCCCAAGCAGCCCAGGCCCCGAGGTGAGGCAGGACATGGTTGTATCCAGGGCTGGGAAGATGGTGGTGGGTTTTTCTGGGTGGGGGAAAGCCAGGGGTGCTTCCAGGCAGGTCCTGGGGGTCCCACACAGGGCCTGGAGGTCCCACACATCTCCCTAGTGAAAGGCACCGCTCCACGTTGCCTGCTCTGTGCCTGCCCCTGCTGAGGATCCCCATCTCCTGCTGAGCTCTGGGGCAGCCCCGTGGCTCTGCCCAGCTGGGTTAGGTTGTTTTTTCCCAGATATTTTTTGTGGGGAATTTTTTTAGCACTTTCCCATGGGCTCTGCGGGTTTGTGGCAGCTCATTTAGGGCAGCCCTGGGGCAGCCCTGGCTGGGTCGTGGCAGGTCAGAATGGCTGTAGTGCTGTGTCCCAGAGAGCAGGGTGGGTGTGTGGCCACCCCAAACCTTGTGGGGCTGCTTCCCTCCTCCCCAGCCCTCGCTGGTGTCCCTGATGTCCCCACACCCCCCACCCCAGAGCTGCTCCCACTCTGCTCCCCATCCCGGGGTCTGCTTGGCAGGACATCCCTCGCTCAGATCCCTCCTCAGGTGGCACCTCTGCCTCAGGAAGGGGTCACCGGCTCCACACATGAGCATCAAACCCCCCACCGAGTGCTGTGGGAGCCCTGGGGGTCCTCGGGGTCCCTGGGGAGGCGAGTCCCCGATGGTGGTTGTGGTGCAGGGCGGTGCGGGCGCTGTGCGACCACACGGGCGCGGCCGACGGGCACCTGAGCTTCCAAAAAGGGGACATCCTGCAGCTGCTCTCCACCGTGGATGAGGACTGGATCCGCTGCTGCCATGGAAACAGCACCGGCCTCGTTCCTGTTGGTTACACATCCCTGATTTTGTGAGGAGGCGGAGGAGACCCGAGGAAGCAGCTGAGCCTGGCGGAGCGGGTGCCGGCTGTGGGAAGGGATGTCTCCCTGCCTCGGCTCCACCACTTCCAGGGCTTTATCACCTTCTGGGGGCTTCACCACCTCCGGGGCTGTGCCTGTCACTGCTGATCCTTCGCCAGCATCGCGCGTGTCCCCGCGTGGGACGGCTCTGCCTCGCGGTCCCTCAGCTGCTGCTCACGCCCTGCCAGGCCGGGGACGAGCCCCGTAACCCTGCCTGGCACTCACAGCCCCGTGTGTTGTCTCCGTGCCATCCTGTCTTGCCCACTTGCTGCCCCCCCTCCACGTGTCCCGCTCCGTGGCCCCCCCGGCCGGCCCCGCGCGGCCCCAGCACTCTGTACATAGCTGGAACCACAGGAATGAGCCTCGTTCCGCTGGGAAAAGGCTGGAAATAAAGGTTGTGACTCACGTGTCCGCCTGTGTGAACGGATGGCTGGGGCTGGCAGGGCTGGGAGTGGCTCATCCCCACTGTGGGTGGCCCCGGGCTGGCCACGCTGGAAGCGCTGCCCGTGGGAGCAGCCAGGCTGGGACACCAGCCAGGGAGCGTGGGGAGGCCTCACACCCCGGCAGAAGGTGCTCAGGCTCCTCCACGGGCTTGGGATGAGGCGGCTGCAGCCAGGAATAGCCCTGGAGAAACATCACCAGTTTGGCTGCTGGGAGCTGCACAGGCTGGGAATGCTCCAGGTCGGTGGGTTCAGTCGTTTATTCAACTTCAACCAATCCTCTCACTGCCACAGCATGTCAGGAGGGCCTGGTTGTCTTCGATTTTTTAATTTAAGGGGTTTTTTCATTGCTTGTGGTGTCACCCCAGGACTTACAGTTCCCGTTTGGGTGGCAAAGAGCTGCTGTGTCAGCGCCCGGGCCGGACCCGCTGTCAGGACGAAGCCACTCGCCTTTTATTCTATTCCAGTTCTCGCTTCCCTCTCTGGAATTTTTCCCTCTCAGACCAGGGACATTGTATCCTAATTGGAACGTTGCTCGACTCGCCTCGAGGAGGTTTGATTGAAACCCGCAGCTGCTCCTGGGCTTGGAAATGGGGTCACACCAGGAGGGGGAGAAGCCAGGAGGTACCTGGAGTTTGGTTTAAAATAAAACAGCCCTGCAAGGCTTGGCTGCAGCCTCGGGTTTAAAAGGAAGGTGAGTGTAGGGGTCAGGCCCAGCGTTTTTGTGGCCAGACAGGCACCAGGGTTTG
>JAWWES010000071.1:2629874-2646167 GCA_035583135.1 Lophotriccus pileatus
CCTTGTCCTGGCACTCCAGACCCTTGTCAACAGTAGCTCCTGCAGGCACTGGAAGGCCACAGTCGGGTCACCCCAAAGGCTGAACAATCCCAGCTCTCCCAGCCTTTCCTCCCAGCAGAGCTGCTCCAGCCCTGTGATCCCCTTGGTGGCCCCCTCTGGACCTGCTCCAACAGCTCCATGTCCTTCCTGTGCTGGGACCCCAGAGCTGGGGGCAGGTCTCAGGGTGGGGTCTCTCACCAGAGCAGAGCAGAGTCCCCACCTAATTCTTTCATTCATTTTCTGTTGGATTTTCAAATTTAGACCTTGATTACTGGTGCTTAAATCCACCAGAATTATCTGGGAAACACGAGCTCCTCTGCTGCGCTGTCCCCACAGCGATTCCTGTCACCACCATCTGCTACTTCCCTGTAAATCATTCACTACAAATCCCTCAAGCAGTTATTTCCTCCTGGTCTGGCCCTGCATTTCACACACTGCAGTGCTGATCACCTGTGCACAGAAGGAGCGAATGCCACTGTGCCTGTGCTGGTGTGTGTGCTGCAATCACACTATCACCTCCCTCTTTGCCTGCTTTAAACTGCCAGGAAGAAAGAATACACACAGACAGAGGAGTCTGCAGTGTTTTAGCTGGGCTTCCACATCTGCTGGGTGACCCTGCCAGAAAACCTTGCGCTTTGTTTGCAAAGCACAGCGAGCTCCGAGGATTCCTTTCACCGCTCCCCTGCCTGTTTTTATAGCTCAGCTGATGTGGTTCTCCCAGCCTGGGGAGCAGAGAGCCTCCTGCAGCTCACCATTTCTGCATCTCGCAGTTGGGGTTGCAGCTGTGGTTGATGAAGCGCGCCTCGTTGCCCATGCGGTAGCTGTCGATGACCATGCCGCTGTCCAGGTTCAGGCAGTAGTGGTCGCTGTGGTTGTGGTACTGCTCGATCATGCGGTTCCTGCGGGACACACACGCACAAAACACGCAGGGGAGCGACCCCGTCACTCGGCCTGACCCCACACCCCGCGGCCGGCGGGCGGTGACGCGGCCAGAGCGCCCTCGGGAGTTCTCGGAGAGGGGTTTTTCGGAAGGATAAAAGCAACGACAGTGTTTCGTATTTTACAGAACCGTATACACCTCGAGAGGGAGGAAAACCAGGGCTGTACCTATTTTTATAAGTCAAGGCCACTGACAGAGCTTGGGTTAGAATTTAGAAATTTGGCTCTTCTGGAATGCTCCCTTTTGGGTTCTGCAGATTATGTGTACACATTTCATGGTGATAACCTGCGTATGGAAGAGAAAATGCAAGTGTACATTCTTTGGGGTGTCTGTGTATGCACGTGGACAACAACCAGCTGCTTCCTGGGGGCTGGACAGTTTCTGGAATCACATCCAGGGATCACAAGGGCACAGAGGCAGGAGTCAGTGTTAGTGGTTATCCCTGTTTGAGGAGACTGCAGCTGCCTCCTGGTGGAGCTCTGAGAGCAGCAGGTCCCTCCAAGCTCAAACATCCCACGATGCTACGGAGCGAACAAGACAATTTCTTTCTTTCACTGGTTGTTAATGCTCCCACTTGGTTTGTTTTTTTAATTTCACCCCCATCTGCAAAAGCCCATGCCCCTTCCAGCCCCACTCTGCCCCTCAGTTCTACCTGGCACAGTTCTCACTTTGGGTTCACAGTCGCTCGTGGCATTTCACATTTACAGGGCAGAAGAGGCACGTAATTCACTCCAAACACTGACCACTCCTCTCCACTGGACTGAGAAAAACTTGATTGATCTAAAAATGGGAATTCTAAGCCTCCCTTCTGGCTGGGACCAGAGCAGGACTCCTTATCCTCCCCTTTGTTCCTGTCTGAGGATCTCCCACCCGTGACCCAAGTCATTTATTGAGCCTTCCCACCCTAAAGCAGCGAATAAACATTTCTACCTGAATTCTTGCTCACTGACAACTTCTCCCAGGTATTCAATGATAAACTGTCCTGCTTTCAGGGGCTCTTTGGTACGGATGCCCCATCCTTTCTCCTCGGCCCGGAACCTCTCCAGGCACTGCACCCACTCGTGCCTCTGGATCCGCTGGTTACAGCACTGCTCCCCACAGGGGCAGGTGTTGGGGGAACACTCTGCAAAGATCATCCTGAAACACACAACAGGGGAGGGGAAGAGAAAACTCTGAGAGCTGGAAAAGACACAAAGCAGTAACAGCAAATGAAACAAAGCAAAAGGTGCCGGAGAACCAAAAGGCTTTTTGTTTTTGAGGTGTTTTCCATTCCCGGCCTGGCTCTCACTGATATTCACAGGGCAAAATGGAGCTTTTTTTAATGGGATCTTCCTCTGGGGAAGGGGAGGATTGTTAATTTTAAAGGGATTATTTCTCTGGCAGTGCTGAGGAATCCCCTGGAGCAGAGAGCTCAGTCTGGGGAGAGTCAGCGGGACCCCCAGATGCTCAGATCGGGAATTTTCCATTCCCTGGACCCCTGTGACAATGCCTCTCCTGCTGGGATTTGCATCCAGCACGACTCTTTTCCTGAGAGATGATGTGAAATAACCCAGGGGAGCCATTCTGACCTGTTCAGACAATCCTCCACACAGCCCTTGCCACTGTCATCCTCTGGTTTCTTACAGTTGCAGGTGGTGGCCTCGTAGCCAGAGAGAGGTTTGACATCCACGTAGACATCTGCAGGAGAAAAGAGAAAGGAAACAAACCCAAACAGGGAAAAGAATTCTTCCCAGGTGGAAAACCAGAACTGCTTATCTACAGCATTTTCATACCCATCAAATAGGGCAGAAAAACAACCAAAAAAAAGCAGGTGGAAGAGTCTTTGGCAGGACAAAGAGCAGGGACAGAAGGGAGGAGTGTCAGGTGAAAATCCCACAATTAACAGCTTAGTAATAAGGTTTCACTTACTAGAACGGATCTTTTTGTAAAGTGGGACATCTGGCTTTTTATACAACTGAAAGGGAGAGAAAGAAAATTTTAATACATTGCATAAGTGCATCTGTTATTCAAAAGGATCAGGGAAATGATGTTCTGTACACAGGGAACAGTTCTGTAATCATTCCTAGAAATCTGCATTCTCTTCCCTGGGCTCAGACTGCATTAGCAAATGGGTCACAGAGAGGATGTGAATAAGCAGAGGTGGGGTTTAATGAGACAGTGGAGCAGTTTGTCCACCCCATGGCTTGTTCTGCGTGCCCAGAGCAGTGTGGGGACTGTCCCAGGGCCAGGCTCCTCCGGACAACTATTTAAATCCACTTGGGGGAAACCACCTTTGGTGGAGTCACCACGTGGCCAACAGCTCGAGAAAGTGAAACAGAAAAATCAAGGTGCTTATCAAAGCTTATCAAAGTGATCTCAAGGGTGTTTTCTAATCTAAAGGATTCTCTGAACACTGGGAGCACAGGTGGGAGAAATGCAGATTCATCTTGTCATCGGAGGAACTTCCTCTGCAGATGGAGATGGCAGGAGGGAAGAGGGAAGCTCACATCACAATTCATGATTTCATATGTATTCCAGCCTTTGAAACGGGCTTTGAGGGGTAATTTCCAATTATTCCCTGTTTCACACATATTTCCTGCACTAAGAGTGACACACAGGCACAACCCAGGCCCCTGCACAGAGAAAACTCCTCTGCAGGGGCCTCCAGCATTCCAGGGAGAGATGGAAAATGTCAAGGAAACAGATTCCATGTATTTATTATTTATGGAATACCGAGCAGATGAGACAGGCAGATGTAACTCATCGTCAATATTGCCACCAGAAAGTGTCCTCAGCTGAAGTGCCCCCAACGCTCCCGACTTGGGGATCAGATTCCAGGGGCCACAGCACCTGGGAATGTGTCCTGCTCATTTACACGCTCAAGTTACACATCTGAGAGCGCTCTCTTGCCACAGAGCCAGGGACAGATTCCCCCCAGCAGCCCCAAATCCTGTGGTGGAAGCTTCTCAGGGGGGAAAAAAACCCCATCAAAACCCCAAACCCTCCTATTTTTAGGCTCGCGCGTATTTAAAGCTCTTTTAAAGAGAACGAGCCCGTTCAACAGTTTCTCCTCTTCCCCCCTCAGCACGAAAATTTCAGCTTGCAAGTGAAAAATAAATTCCACTCTGCTGGGACTGATCCAAGAAAAATAAGGCCTGAGATTTCTCGGTGCTGCTGGCAGTACATCCCGATTCTCCCGAGGCGTGTCTGCGACCGAGCTCCCCGCACGAAAACAGCGCCACCAAAATAAAAGTCCGCAGCCAAATTCCCGGCTCCCGCCAGCAGAAACTCCCGGGATTGCTATTTTGCAAGAGCTGGAATAATGGGAATTATCCCCACCGAACACATATGCAAATCCTCTCTTCTCTCCTCGCACAGTGGCAGCAACAAGATATTCCCCAGCAGGCAGGACGTGCAAACACGGCTCTCGTGCGCTGCCGCTTCCCTTCTAAGACTCCTGATCGCAATCTTGGCAACCCAGTTGGCTTTTCATCTCCTACCTGGTTGTGTTTCCACTGCCAGAGGATGTCGTAAGGCAGCTGGAAGTCAATTCTCTTTTGTCTGAGGTACTTCCCTGGAACAGAAAGGTTTGTCAGTGGCACACACTCATCTCCACGTGTCCCCCGAGGACGGGAGCCGCTCCAGGCACCTCGCCAGGCTCTGGCAGGGCCTCTCAGCTCTGGAAGGGAGAGAGGGGAGCAGAAGCCTCTCAGAACATTCTGTCTGTCAGGGCAGGGCCGGGGAAGAGCCTCCAGGAGGCTGTGCCTGTGCTCTGCTCTCCTGCCCTGGTCAGGTGGGACCTGCCACGGACAGGCAGGAGAGGTGTTGGCTCAGATCTGACCATAGCCCTGGGCAGGGATAAGAACACCTGAAACAACTGACCACAACACCTGAGAGAAGTGACCACAGCCCTGGACAGGGACAACAGCACCTGAAACAACTGACCACAGCCCTGTGCCTTCTCCCTGAGACACCTCCAAGCTGACAGGTTCTCCAGAACTCTCCTGGGCACAACCCAAACCCCTTTAGTACAGGACAGAACCTGCTGCCCTGCCCCAGCAGGATGGTAAATCCCCACACTGCACTCAAAGAAATCAAATCAGTTTTAAAAATAGCCTCCAAGCCTGTTCCTGTGACCTTTACCAGCAGAGATTTAAGAATGAATTCAGACTTGGCAAACACAATCCCGCATGTTTTGGAAAGGCTTCAAGATGCTCTGTATTTTCAGCAATAACTGAAACTGTTTCAGACAGAAATTGGGGCTTTCACTGCAGATTTTGGCTCTGCTCTGACATTCCCTGTCACCCCAAAAGGACACTGACCCATTACATCACTCACACCAGACCCCAGGCCTGACACTGGCGAGTCCCAGCCAAGATTAAACATTCTCTGATGGCTTTGCTGGAATCCTGTGTCACAAAACTGCAGTGAGCAGGATGAGGTGTTGCTCCCAGGGCTGATTTTTCCCAGCTTTCCTCACTCCCAACCAGTGCCATATAAATTCACATGCACTCCCTCTCCACTGGAAAATCAAAATGGTAATGTTTTCCTTGCAATTCACCCCTAAATCACTCTTCATTTTCAATGCCTTATTCATCCCTAGCAGGTTCCAGGAAAGAGCTAAATCTGCTGGGAATTTGCCTTCACTTCTGTGACCTCAGCAGCCCAAACAAAGGGCTCTTTCAGGTGCCCTGGCAGCGAGCCTGGAGCAGGGGAAGGTCCCTTTTCCCCCCACCCTCTCCTCAAGTGCAGTGCCCCTGGCAGAGCCCCAAACCTGGTCAGTGCTCTGGGGTTAAAACATCCCCAGTGCCCTGCATGGAGCCAAGGGAGCATGGAGTTCCAGGAGTGTGTCAGCAGCACAAACATGGGCTGGGAATCCCAGGTCCTGGCAGATGCCTCGGCCACGTGGAGCTCTGATGATCCCCCCCCTTCCAACAGGAACTCGACAGAGGGCAGGTTTGGGGAGAATTCTGGAGAATTTTAATCACCACCCTCAGCTCTGAGACCTGTTCTGTGGTCCCTGATTCACACAGGCCTGGCCAGCTCTTCTGCCAAAGCTGTGCATGGAGCAAAGCTCCTCAGCTAAAGGAGACAAGCCAATGACACGTGAGTGTTTGACAGGACAAATATTCCTGCTGAACACTCTGGAATGTCCCAAACTTGCCTGGCATGACAGGACTTGCAGCAGGAAACCACAGCACTTCAAAAGCTGTAACAATTACCTGGGAGGTTACTCAGTCCTGGTTCATCCTGGGAAATGATGAGGGAGCTGTGCTTGCTCTGGGAGCTCAGGAACATCCCGTCCCTGGGAGCAGCATCCCAAGCTCCAGCAGCTCCAAGTGCCTGGGCTAGACCTGGGTTACAGCTTCTTTCTACAGGCTCTTCCCTGGAAATGCCCAGGCCTTGGAGCAACCTGGGATAGGGGAAGGTGTCCCTGCCCATGGCAGGACAGGATTTTGTGATTCTATGAAACCCTAAACCCCTTTTTTTGTCCTCCCCAAGGCCTAAAAATGGGGATAAAATAAAAACTTAGATAACAGCAACGCTTCTCATTTTTCCACCCTTTTATCCATGTTTAAGGACAGAGACATGAACAGGGGGAATTTATTATTCCAGGCTCAGCTTTTGGGACAACAAACAGCCACCACTGTCTCTGGCTACTCTGCTGCAGTTTTACTCCGAGGAGGGGACTGTTGCTCTGCATCTCATCACAGGATTATCACAGCTGAAGCAGGGTTTAAAACCAGACAAAGTTAAAAAAACCCACCCTTCTGAGGCCAAACTTTCACCCTGGGGAACAACCAGGGAAGAGGGAGGGAGCAGAGAGCTCTGGGGGGTCCCACCTCCCCCAGCCCAGCCCGCCCCCGGTACCCACCGACGTGGATGGGCGCAGGGAACAGCCCGTGCTCGTGTTCTCCCGGTGTGTATTCCAGCTTCTCCTTCTTCAGCTGGATCAGGCGGCTCTTGGGGCTGTGGGGGACAAAGGGACACAGCAGGGAGGTCACAAGGGGGGGCACTCACAGCTCTGCTCCGGGGAAAGGGCTTTTGGGGAGTCAGGTAGGTCTGCAAGGCCAGGAAAGAGAATGGTAACGACAGGAACAGCCCCCAAAAACACTGACTGCCAGGCTGCCTGTCAGACACACTGAGCACACACCCTCACCAGTGATTCTGCTCTTTTCTGCTTTGGTTTTCTCTTTTTTCCTTCTTTTCCTCTTTTTTTAATTCTTGTCATCCTTTTTCTTCTTTCCTCTTTTTTTCTTTCATCTCTTTTCTTATCATCTTTCCTCATTTTTCAATTTTTTTCTTCATCTTTTTTCTTTCTTCTTTCCTTTTTTTCTGATTTTCATTTTTTCTTTCCTCTTTTTTCTTTTCATCTTTTTTCTTCATCTTTTTTCTTCTCTTTTTTTCATCTTTTTTCTTTTCCCTTTTTTCTTCATCTTTTTTCTTCTTTCCTCTTTTTTTCTTTTCATCTTTTCTCTTTCCTCTTTTTTCTTCTTTTCATCTTTTTTCTTCATCTTTTTTCTTCTTTTCTCTTTTTTCTCATTTTCATCTTTTTTCTTCATCTTTTTTCTTATTTTCATCTTTTTCCTTTCCTTTTTTTCTTCTTTCCTCTTTTTTTTTTAATTTTTCTCTTCTTTTTTCCTTCTTTCTTTTTTGCTTCATTTCACCTTTTTCCTTCTTTCCTCATTTTTTCTTCTTTCCTTTTTTTTCCCTTTTATCTTTTTTTTCTTATTTCCTTTTTTTTTTCTTTCCTCTTTTTTTCTTCTTTTTCTCTCTTTTTTTTTATTTTGCTTTCCTCTTTTTTCCCCCCTCTCTTTTCCTCAGGCACAGGACACCATTGCCCTTACAAGCCCAGCAGGTGATCCAGAAGTAAATAACTAACCCTACACAAATAAAAGCCCGGCAAGAAATCCCATCTGCTGTTTTTTCTGAGGAGCTGGACAGGTCACACCTGCTTGGGTAAGGGCAGATGTTCACCTGCTGCCCTTTGGGAGGCTGTTCAGCAGGACAAGAACAGGAATCAAGAGTTTAAAAAGCAGTTTTCCAGGAGGGGAGAACAGGAATATTGACTCAGACTGGCTGTAGGGGTCAGGCAGGTGGCAAATCCAAAACCTGGCCTTTGCAGACATCTCCTTTTGGCCTCACACAGACCCTGGAAATTCAGAGCTGATGTGGTTATATTTAGCACTGCAACATCCAGGAGAGACTCCTAAATGTTAAATATAACACACATTAAATTATCCTGAAGCCTGGAGAAGTTTCCTCAAGTTTTTCAAGGGATTTATTTTAATAACTGGCCGTGTAACTGCAACTGACTCAGTAAAAAATGTGATATTACTGTTTAATGTGAAAGGAAAATGCAAGTTAAAAACAGATTTTGTGATACAGCTATCAACAACTGGAAATAATCTGGAAGAAATCCACTCCTGGGAGGGTGGGGAGGGCCTGGCACAGCTTGCCCAGAGAAGCTGGGGCTGCTCCTGGATCCCTGGGAGTGTCCAAGGCCAGGCTGGAAGGGCTTGGAGCAACCTGGGATGGTAAAAGGTGTCCCTGCCCATGGCAGGGGGGTGGAATCAGTTGATCTTTAAGGTCCCTTCCAACCCAACCCATTCCAGGATGCTCTGAAGGTCAGAAACAGAACTGATGGATGGCTGATGATAATTTGTGGTTCATATTCTCTTCTTAACCTTTCTGGATTTCTGGCACCTGTTCCACAAGTGCAAGTTACTAAAAAATTGGGTTAAAAGGCTTAATTAGGGGGATTAAAAACCCTCCCAACAAAATGCCCCAAATCCAAACCCTGTCCACCCCTCTCATCTTTTATCCTTGCAGGTTGTGCTGCACCAAACCTCCACAAGGCCTTAAAGGAATTACTGACAGGGCCTGGAGAGCAAGTTCTAATTAGGAGGAAATAAGGATTTTGAAGAGGCAAAGTGTGCCCAAGAGGCAACAAACCCTTAAACCAAAGGCAGAGGGAAAAAAAAGGGAGAACATTCCATAGGAAGGTGACTTAACTCAACCCAAATGTGCACCCCTTAACACACCCATCTTCTGTGCCAGTGGAAAAACAAAATCACAAGGGATTAATGCCAAGGAGGAGCCCAGAGTGAAAGGGAAATGATTATCTGAAAGCACAGAACATCCCATGAATTTCTTCAGGCTCTCTGGACCCTCCTGGGTCAGGCCTGGCCATGATGGGCTTTGTGAGTGAGAGCATAAAAAGGCTTGAGGGGCTCCAGAGGGAGGGGCTGAGATGCCAAAAGCAAGCAGAAATATTAATAAAAAAAGAGGAAATATGCTCAAATCATCGAGTATAAACCACACAGGCAGTTTTATAAACATAAACACCACATTAAAAAAAGGGCTTTGTGAATTCAAAAAGGCCTCTGTGCTTTGAGGTCCCTCCCAAACCAAAGCACCTCATGGTTCCAAAAAATCCAACGGGAGCAGGGTGAGAGCTCACCAATAATCTGGGAAATGAGACCTCCCAACAGCCACAACAGGCAGCTGGGGGAGGCCATTCCTGAGCATCTGACACACTGAAGCCTGGCTACAGAAAAGGTTGGACCTCAGAGGTCTTTTCCAACCTTGGTGGCTCCATAAGAAACGCTTCCCCCTCTTTAATCCACTGCCTAGAGCTGTCTGGTTCAGTTTCTGAAGGGACAAATCCAAAACACCCACTCTGGGAATGGTCCACCCTCCAGGCAGACTGAACTGGGCTCTCTCTGCAAGCTCACAGAAGGGAGCAAAGGCCAAGGGATGTGTCTGTTGAGGATGAGAACATTCAGAGGCTGAAGGTCAG
This sequence comes from Lophotriccus pileatus, assembly GCA_035583135.1. Taxonomy (NCBI): domain Eukaryota; kingdom Metazoa; phylum Chordata; class Aves; order Passeriformes; family Tyrannidae; genus Lophotriccus; species Lophotriccus pileatus. Next base: position 2,639,636 of record JAWWES010000071.1, read on the forward strand.
GCTTACTCTCAAAATGTCAGTCTAAAGCCTCAGGCAAACTAAGAAGGGAGCAAAGACCAGAACCAGAGTTGTCTTCCCTGTACCTCCATTTCCCCTCATCCCTCCCCTTCCCTTTCCTTCTGTTCTCCCTCTCCAGCTTCCAGTGCCTTCTCCCTACACTCTCACCACGTTGTTTGGGATTAATTCCCTGTGGAATTATGTCTTTGAGGTGTGGAGCCCAGGTTTCTCTCTCTCTGACCAGTCTGACAAACACTTTAAGTGGGGATAAGCTGGTCTTGGTATGACTGCAGGGTCAACCACCCCAGCACCCCAGAGCAAGGCTGGAGTCCATCCAACCACTGTCCCAGTGCCCTGGGCATCAGGATGGGACAAAGGAAGGGCCAGCACAGGGAAAGGAGTAAGCCAGAAAGGTGAGGAGGAAGCACAGCTGATTGTCTCAGTGCCAAGTCAGGCACCTGCTGCGCTGCTCCTGCATCAAAACACTGCTCTTTAACAATCCCCAGCATTTTAATTCATCACTGATTCACTAATGACTACATTTCTCTGGTGAACTGGACTTTGCACTCCTCTAGGAAAGCCACTGCTGGACACAGAGAGTGGCTCCTGCCTAAGACCTTCCTCTGTCTTTTAACAGCAAACCTCACTAGTTCCTCGTGGCGTTTTAGGGAATATTTAGGAAGGATGGAAATGGAGGAGGCAAAGTGCCTGCAGGTGAACAGAAACAGAACTAGAGAAAAAACAGGGTTTAAAACCCACCCACAGGCACAGGGAGTGTGGGAATGGGAGCAACACTCACTTGTGGCAGCACTAGAGGGTGCCCCACGACCGCAGAGCTGCCTTTGCCTTCCCCACTCGGAGCAGGCTTCCCAAATCCTGCAGCAGGAAGTTACATAAAATAGTGGGATAACCAGATGAACTTCTGCTCTCTGCCTCCCTCCTCCTGCACTGCCATATGTCTGCCCCTTGCAGCAGAGCTGGGACAGCAGAAATGTAATAAAAAAGGGACTGTTGCTCTGTGGGTTTAATCTGCTGAACCAACTTGGTAAAGGAGTGACCCAGTCACTTCTAAAGGGTCACTCCTTTACCAAGTTGGTTCACCAAACTCAACCCAGAAGACTCTCTCAGCTCCTCTCTGAGGCAACAGACCATCCAAGTGTTAAATGTTTCAGCACATCTGAGTTCAAGCACAAGTGACCAAACACTTTGTTCAGACTCAGATGTTTCTTCCTGCCTTGATCCCTTCCATCGCTTGATTTTTGATGCCTTCAATCCACCCTGGACAGAGAACACACCAGGAGCAGCTGATGAACTGCACTGGCAGCTTCCCAGTGGTCTCTGTAAGACATTTTTTAAGTGGCAAAGGGAGGAGGTTGCCAAATTTTCTCTCTTTTCAACCTGTCAGGTCCCATCAGAACAGAAGCACAAAGTCCTGACTTCAACACAGCTGTTCAGGTGGCTGCAGGAAACGTGTGTGACTACAAAGGGCAGGGGAAGGAGGAGGTGCCCACGGCCCAGTGGACACCAGGCTGTGAGCCAGTGGGAAAAAAAAACGAAGGAATGCTGGATTTCTACCCTAAAGATCTCACAGAAAATGAGAGATGAACTTCACTGAGCTGTGAAATGTTCTGGGTGCATATCTGAAATTCCTTCACAGGCAGGATGAGCGGTTGTCACCACTCAGCCAGTGAAAACAGCAACCTAAGAGCCCCCTTCCTGCACTGCTCAGCACCTGCACACACCCAGCTCTCCCAGCACCCTCAAAAGTGCTGAATGAAGCTCTCACCTTCTCCAAAGTCAGTGCCAGAAACACCTGCACACTGCTCAAGGCTGCTTTACATCCTCACTGCCTCAGGTTCTGACACTCACCACGTGCCTGATTTTTGCCAGGCTTCGGTTGAGCTGATGTTTTATTTCAGCTCCTCATCAGCAGCTGCTCTCAATGGCTGTGGGTGAGGGAGTTTTCCAGCAGGCTGTCAGGGAGCAGCTTTACTTACTCTGTGGTTTTGTACACATCAGAATAGAGCCCTGCCTTCTGGTACTTCTTCTTTGGGGGTCGAGGGGCTTTCTTCTCACGCTGGGTCAGAGCAGGCAGGGGCTGCTCAGGGTTCTCAGACTCAGGTGGTTTCCCCAGGGGATCCTGTGGGCTGGGAGGGTCAGCCACTGGCTCAGAGAAACTGCAAGGAAAAAAGGTAAGGATTAAAGGTTACCTTCCCATAAAGATCCTCTCACCTGATTTCATCATTCCTCCCTGTTGTTCAGCAGAAAAAGTCTCTGAATTAATAGTTAATTTAACAGGCTCAGCTATTTAAAAAAAAAAAATGCAACTCAACGACCGTGATCAAGTGGGGGGTTTAGAATAATCTGAAGAAATGCACAATATTTTTGTAGTAACATTATTAGTTATCACAAAAAGAATGTTGTTTGTACTGCTAATGTTTATCCCTTGGAGCCTCAGTTGAGTAATTCAGAAGGCAGCTCATGCTCTCTGCCTTTGGACTCTAAAAATAGCGTGTGGTAACCCTTTCCTTGGCCTTCAGGAGAGCCACAGGGCAGCCCCTGAGCCCATTTGAGGAAAGGAAAACTTCTGACAGAGTTTGAGCCGTTTGCTGATGACTCTGGGGACAAGCATGAGAAGATCAGATCAGATCAGAGAGGGATCCCTGGTGTGGTCCTTCACTAGTGATGGCAGAGGTGCAGCCCTTCCCTCCTTGCTGCTTTGGCTTTACTCTTTGTGCATCAACTGATCTCCCCTCACACCCTGTGTTTGGCTGTGACCCCCACAAGGAACACTCCAGAGTTCCCACAGCCCTTCAGAGTTCCTTTCCCCACGCAGGATGAAGGAACAGCCCGTGGCACCTCATCAGGAACCCCGTTAACGACTCATCAAACTCACCCTTCACCAACACAACCAAAAACTTGCTTTGCTTGAGCCACGAGCACAGAACCAACAGTTTTAGGTCCCCTGAGATCCCACCCTGTTCTGGGGCGTGTTCAGTGCCTGAGGAAGGCCTGGAGTACACTTAGAACATGTTGGTTCCCTCTAAACTGAACTCAGGTCGTTAACACATTTGATGAGATTCAGAGAAATCCCTGAGCAGAGGCTTCCCTCACGGATTGAGACGTTACAAAATCAACAAGGGGACAAAACCGCAAGGGAATCACCTCTTATTGCTCTCCTGCTCATCCTCAGGCAAAGACTTGTGCCTCTTCCTGGCCTGCTCCTCCGGCAGCCACCTCTTCCTCTTCCAGCCCTTGCGGTGCTCGGGGTTCAGGTTGACGCTCTGCACCACGGCCTCGATGACGTCTGTGATGGTGTCAGGGCCCAGGTGCAGGGGGCTGCCGGAGGGCTCCCCGCTCTCCAGCTCCTGGCTGACCAGCCTGTGTGCCTGGAAGGCCTGCATGGACACCACGGCCTGCAGCGGGTACTTCCTCGGCCGCCCCGGCCGCCGCTTCACGAAGTTGTTGCCGGTCCGCGACTGCCTCTGCAGCTTCTTGGCCTTCAGGATCTTATTGACGTGGTCCAGATTTTTTTTTGTGGCCAGGATCTTGTTGTAATTGCACATTTTCCTCGCTTGGCGCTGCATGGCCTCCACCACGCTCCTCTTGAGGTGCCTGGGGGAGTAGCTGCCGGGCAGGCGCTCCGACAGCAGGGAGATGCTGTCGCTGCAGGAGCTGCTGGGCACGGCTGGAGCCACCAGGTTGTCCTGCTTGCCCAGAGCTCTCTCCCGGGAGTGGTTCCTCGCGGGACTGGCCGAGGGGGGCGCGGACACGTTGGCCATCACGGCTTCCAGGGTCTTGTCCAGCGTGGGAGGGCCGTCCTGCTGGGCCATGCGCTGCAGCAGAGTGTCCACCGAGTCCTCTGGCGGGGCCAGGCGGGCGCTGCGGGCTGGCACCGACACCCCTGCAACACAGACACGGCCTGAGGTGAAGCTGGGGGGCAGCTGGGCACAGTCACAACCCCAGCACACCGACCCAACGGGCTGACGGCATTTACTGCCCTTAGAGTCCCATAGCAAGACACCGATCTCCATCCTTGACCCCTTTTACACCATCAGCTTCAACACCAACAACTGTTAACAATGATTTCCTCTTTGCTCACGCTCAGCCCCTTCCAACAGCAAAAACCAATGAGGGTTCACACAATCCACAACTCAAGTTTCCCTTCTATCCAACACTGAAAGTGTCTGGGAACGTAAAAACCCAACCCTGATAAAAAAAACTAAGGAGCATCTGAAATGTTTGTAAACCACTTTTATCAGAAATACAAGCCTAAAGATGACAGAACTGATTGGATAAGGGCAAAACAAAATATCTGGACAAAAGAAAAAGGCTAATCTACAAAGGAGGTAAATTCAGATCTCCCTTTTAAAACTGTTATAAGCTTCAGAGCTGCAGACTGGTGTTCGAAAAAAAGAGAATTTCCAGGTCAACCATGTAGATTATGCTGCATTAAAAGAGGGATTTGTTCCCAACTTGGAGCTTCCCAAAGCTGCCCTGCTGCTCCTCAGTGATAACATTCCACCAGAAGAAATCCCTGCTCTTCCTGGAATGAAATGGATGCTGCCTCCTCCTCCCCCTCAGAAATACATCACAAGTGCACATCAGCACTGGTAAAACGTTACAGAAATTGTGGCCAATTATTTAGATCAGATCTGCTTAACCCAGCGGGGCCCAGGCTGGAGGCTGAGCAGTCTGGTGTCAAGGGGACTGTCACAGGGAAAGCGTTTCGGGAAGGGTTCTGCCTTTGACAGAAGGGAGATTATTTGGGAGTTGACAAAGCACAGCCAGTGTGAATGTTTTGTAGCCCCAGGGCTCGCTAGTCCCAAAGCCAGGAATTCGAAGTGCAAAAGGGAAGGTGCTTCAGGGAGTTTGGAGGAGGAAGAGTCAGTACAGAATGTCTCAAAACCCCCCCTGAAACAGACAAACACCCTGAAATCCCACAGGCATTCCAGATCCACGGAAAACACAACAGTGGCCGGTCCTTTCGGCCGCATCATCGCTTGAGCGGCTTCGGGGCCGGGGAACTTGTGATTCATGTCATTCCAATGCTCCTGAGCTTTTAACGCTCCCATTCCCAGGGTGAGGCAGCTCCCCTTTCCCAGGGAGCCAGACGGAAAAGGGAGACCCCTTCCCTGCTGCTGAGGGGTTTGCAGACTGGGCTGAATGCAGCATCAGTTGCAAACATCTGCTTAAAAGGGGGGGGGGAATAGTTTTGGCACATTTCTTGCCAGATGGAAATCCTGACTGTCCTGGGAGCACCAACCCCAAGGGTTCACTTCATTTTGCAGTCACCTTGGGTGTCTAAGTATGTCTGAATTCTGCTATCCAGGAGTGCTTCTGCAATTGGGCTTCTCACAAAACAGGTCAACACGCTGCATTCCCTCTGTCCAACCTCAGGGAAGCTCCCATTCCCTTTTTACAGAATCCCAGAACAGTTTGTGTTGGAAAGAGCCTTAACTCTCAGGGATGGTCCTGTGCAGGGCTAAGGGCTGGACCTGATGATCCTTATGGATCCCTTCCAACTCAGCACATTGTGGGATTCTGTGATCTCATCCCACCCCCTGCAATGGGCAGGGACTCCACCGGGAGGGAGAACCTTTCCCTTCCTCACCATCCTCAAGCAGACTTGTCCTCATCCACTTGATGAGGTGCTACCAGAGCTCCTTTCAGCACTTCCACCCCTCTCCCAGGATCATTCCTGGCCTGCCTGGGGGCATTCACAACTGCATCATTAGTGACCATGGCATGAGCCACAGTGTCACCCTCCTGGGCAGGATTCCCAGCTGTGAGGAGGAAAACCCACCAGCACAGCCCTGACCCTGCTGGGGCACAACCCCTCTGCCTCCAGAGCAGCACAGGGGTTCCCTTCCCCAGGAATCAATCCACTCCTCTAATTCCTGCAGTGTCCCAAGCCTGGAGAACATCCAAGCCCTGACTCAACCTGGCGAGCAGCCAAACCCACACCCAATCCACGGCTCTTGTACCCCAAAACACCATGGAAAAACCTCATTGTCCCCACAAGCTGAAGTTCCCCCCGAGCTGTGTGGCCCAGAAAGGTCCCACAGTGAGGCCCCTGAGCAGGACTTGCCTGGGGAAGCCGTGCTCTCCGACGTGGATCTCTTCCTGGAAGGGCTGCAGTTTGTGCTCTCCGACTGCCTCTGCGAGGGTTTGTCCTGGGCTGGCAAAGAGCCTGAGGAACAGAGAGGGGGGAGAGGCACAGAAACCATCATTTCACTCTGGCAGGCCAATGTTCCACCTGAGGTTGCCCTGCTTTGGCTTTTAGGAACGTTTCTGTGCCTGAAGGGTGGAAATGGGACACCAAGACACGAGTGAAAACAGGTAATAACTTCAGCATTAGTTTTTATGGGGGGGAAAAAGAGAAAAACCCTCATACTCCTGCTTTCAAATCAACCCCATGGAGTCATTCCTTGATTTCCAGGGAAAGGGAACTCTGTGGATTTATCTGTACCAACCACTCTGCTCAAAGCAGGCTCAGCCAGAGCAGGTTGCTCAGGGCTGGCTTTCCCACACC
>JAWWES010000071.1:2646267-2659834 GCA_035583135.1 Lophotriccus pileatus
CTCTCTGATGACTGATCCCAGCTCTCCCAGTCTCTCTGGATAAATGATCCCAGCTCTCCCAGTCTCTCTGGATAAATCCCAGCTCTCTGATGACCAATCCCAGCCTCTCTGGATAAATGATCCCAGCTGTCCCAGCCTTTCTGGATAAATGATCCCAGCTCTCCCACTCTCTGGATAAATGATCCCAGCTCTCCCAGCTCCCTGGATAAATGATCCCAGCTCTCCCAGCTCTCCGATGACCAATCCCAGCTCTCCCAGCTCTGGATTAATGATCCCAGCTCTCCCAGTCTCTCTGGATTAATGATCCCAGCTCTCCCAGCCTCTCTGGATGATGTGGCCTCTCCAGGGCATCAGAGCAGTGGAAACAACATCCCCCTCGACCTGCTGCAGATGCTCTCCCAAAACCCAACTCAACAATGCTTTTAAAACCTTCAAAATTTGAAAACTCTTTAGATGTGTCCCTTGTTATTGCTGCTTTTCCTCCTCCAGGAGCAAAAACATAAAACCCCCCAAATATTTCTGTGTCAGTCCATCACTGCAGAGCTGTCAAAGCCCCAGGGCCCAAACAAGTGAGGATGATGATTATCTGCACACAAAGCAGCCCTGGGTTTGAGGCACCTGCAGAACACGTCTCCCGCTGTGTTCTGACTGCACAGGGCTTGCTGGTACTTGCTCAATCCCTGGATGATGCCATGGGGCAGCAGGAAGCACGATTCCCATCACTTGAGTCAAACGCTATTTTAGAAAGCCACAGAAATCCCTGCAGGGTGAGGGGACAGGCAGCTTTGAGCAAAGACCTATTTCTGTCCCCCTTCTTACACGGAAATAACTTGATTTTCCTAAACTTTAAGGAACCCCAATTACTCCCGAAAGCAAAGGCTGTGGGAGTCATTGAAATGCCACAGAAAAACCCGTGTGTTGCAATGATGAAAATGCTGAGGCACTAAAAATCCTGAGATCTGTGTGAAGTGATGTGTGAGAGCCCAGGTAAAGCCCCAATGGCAGCGTGTGAGGAGGACATGCAGGGCCTGCAGGAGTCACAAAATCCAGGATGAATCAAGGCACAGTTTTGTTGTTTCCCTTCGAAACACGGTTCGTGATGAATGAGCTCAGTGCTGCCCGAGCTCCTCCCTCCCTTCCTCACAAGCTCCAACCAAAAGCAGACAGTGGGACACTGAAGTTCTGCCCAAAAATCAAGGCCTGAAATTTCCCTGAAATTCCTTTCAGGGCAAGGAATGCTGAAATTCCCTGCCCATGTCCATGGGCTTCAGTGCCTCAAGAGAGACCCTGAGGGTGTGCAAGGATGGGAGAACCCTTGAATGGACCAAACTGATTTACCAGGATCCCTCTGAGATCCTGTTTGGATCCTCAAAGTTTGGGATTGTTGTGATCATGGGCACCCTCAGCTCCTGGTGTAACACCCGTGATGGGCTCCACTGGAGGAGGGAATGAACAACAGCACTTTTTTCCAAGGATTCCAACTCCTCAACAGGCAGAGGGATGGTTTCCTGTTCTATTAACTCTTCTCAACAAGGGCACCATCACAAGGCTCCTCTTGTTATTGTTATTAATATAATTATTATATATTACTTTATTTCAATTATTAAAGAGCTCTCAACCCACGAGCTTCACCTCATTCCAAGCCCCCTGCCCACCCCTCCAGGCTGGGGGGGCTGCAGGGTGTGTTGGGCTTGCCCAGGGTCTGTCATTCCAGGGTGAATTATCCTAATTAAACAGCAGCAAGGGGCTGGAATTCCTGACAGGGAATAAAAACAGGGAGAAGGCCCTGGAGGCTGCAGGGTGGTGTCGGTGCTGCAGGCTGGGGGTGGCACATCCCGGGGCTGTCACACCCTCTGGGGACCCCCGGCCTGCTCGGAGTCCCCCGCACCGACCGGGGAGCGGCGGGGCCGGCAGGGGGCGCTGCTTCCCGCCCGTCCCGGGGGAGGGAACGGGAACGGGGGGACACGGACAGGGATACCGGGATCCCCTGGGACAGGGACAGGGATACCAGGATCCCTCGGGACAGGGACAGGGATACCGGGACAGGAACACTGGGATGCCCCAGGATAGGGACACCAAGACAGGGATATAGGATAGGGATACCAGGATCTCCTGGGACAGGGACACCAGGATCCTTCGGGACAGGGACACTGGGACAGGGATACCAGGACAGGGACAGGAACCACTGGGACAGGGACACCAGGCCAGGGACACAGGACAGGGATACTGGGATGGGGACCACTGGGACAGGGACACCGGGATTCCTCGGGACAGGGACACCAGGCCAGGGACCACTGGGATCCCCCAGGAAAGGGACAACCATGACCCCTCAGGACAAGGACCACTGGATTCCCTCGGGACTGGGACAGGGACCACCAGGACACCCTGGGACAGGGACTGCCAGGAGCCCTTGGGGCAGGGACCCAACACCAACTGGGACCGCCGGGGTCACCCCGAGACCCCACAGGGCCGTGTATGACCACAGCGCCGGTTATCCCACGGGAACTGACCTAAGGGCACCTGTACCCGCCCCTGCCCAGGGTGTGTCACCTCACACCTGGCCTGGTGTCTGCACAGGGGATGCTGGGGAGCTGCACAAGCCCCTGGGAGCTCGGGGGGAACAGGCAGCAGTGTCCTACAGTGCCCTACAGAAGGCCTTGTGTCCGTGTGGCTGTGCCAGGGCCACACAACAGCCCTAAGGTGGGAACTTCCACCTGCACTTCACCTCCCAGGACACCCCACCCTCTGCTGCAGCCTTGTCTGCCCCAACACCTGACACGACTCAGCTCCAACACAGCCCATCTGAAGATTTCTGGCATCACAAAAACCATAAAAGCACCCCAAAAACAATCTGCTCCTCCAGCCGGGCCAGGCTGATGTTCACGAGGCTCTGGAGATGGGGCAGGTTTTCATGTGGGATACTCTGAAATAAAGCACCATGAATACCCTCCAGGGATCCCACTCTGGAAGGGCTCCCTGAAGTGATCCCTGTCTGCCTGTTCCAAGGCTCTGATCCAGCATCCAGCTCCAGGTGGGAATGCACAAGCTCCCACAAACAATTCACTGCTTGGAGCCAAATTTAACTCTCCTGGTGACCCAGCACTTGGAATTTCTCTTTCCATCATCTCCTCCTTCTCCACACTCCCCCCACCACCCCGAGTAGCTCCAGTGCCAGGGAACAGCACCCAGCCAAGTGAACTTGCCTAAGATCCAGCTGCACCCCTCGAAATGAAACATAACCCCCTCAAAAGCCAAAATAAAACCAAGAGAAAAACCCCCCTGCCACACAGAGGTGGGCAGGAGGCATCCAAGTGGGAGCACTGCAAGAGGAGGGTCAGGAATGTGAGGAGGGATTATTCAGTGCTGGCAGCTGGTTCCTGCTCTGGGGAAATATCAGTCACAAGTGGGTTGGGACAGTGATTTAAATTTCAAGGGAGAATACAGGCAAGTAGGGGAGGGACTTCACACATCACAGGCAGGAGCACAAGCCACACTTGAGCTTCCCAGGTTATCTGTTCCATGGCCTGGCTGACACACCCATGGTAATCAGGGCAAAGTGTGAGAATTATTCCCAAAAACATCTGTACTGAGCAAGTGCAGCACAGAGTGACACTTAGGCCAGTAGGGAAAGTAGGAATAACTTCTTGAAGTCCTAAATTTCACATTAGGTGGGTTTTTTTCCCCCTAATATTATGCACATAACAAGTTCAGGGTTTTGAGGGGAGGTGCCCTCTGACCAAGCCACTTTTGGCCACACAGACTCAGCTTTGCTGGAAGCATTTCCCAACCATGGATAAATCCAAAATTTCAAGGTTTGGTCTCAGGCATCCCCAGGAGCACCCCCAGGAGCTCAAAAGCCCTGTTGCATAAAGAGATGATCCAAGTAACTGAAATAGAGTTACCAAAGGAACAGGCAACATTTTCTCAGAGGGAAATGCTAACAACAGCAGCCACCAAACAGCTGGTCTAAACCAAAACCCACCAGACTCCAAAGCAAGCAGAAACACGGCTTTGGAAGCGTCAAAAAGTCGGGAGAAATTTCACCTGGTTTCTCCAGGAAGTTAAAACATTAAGGGAATGTTAAAATTAAAATATTAAGGGAAGAGCTTCCCGTGAGAAAGCATCCTTAGCCCGAGGGCAAGGAAGCAAGAGGAGTCTGTTGGGAAGAGAGAGACACACACACACATAGAGATCCCATGTCAGCTCACTTGGTGAGCGCAGGAGCAGGGCTGGAACCCTCCCCATATCCCCGCAGAGCCAAAGCCCCGCCTGCCCCCCCCTTGTTTGGTGCAACAGAACCCAGCAGCAAAGCAGGCCCAGGGCTCCCTTACCTGAGAGGGGCTGCAGGGCCTTCTCCAGGGGGGGCTCCTTGCGGAGGGGCCGGTCCTGGGCGCTGAACAGCCCGGGGCTCTCGGGCAGCTTCTTGCGGCCGGCGGCGCCGGCAGGGCCGGGCGCTCTGACGCTGCCTATTGCACTTGTGAAAAGGTTCGTGTGCTCCTCGGCGCCGGGGGGCTCCGAGCTGGGGGTGAAGCCCCCCAGGGACAGGGCCGGGGAGCTGTCGGAGCAGTCGATCTGCAGCGGGGTCTGCAGGCCCAGCGCCAAGGAATTGGACTCCGCGGGCTCCCTCCTGACCCACTGCTCGTCTCGGCCCAGCAAACCCTTGGAAGGCGACAGGTGGGGGCACGACATGTGGCACCTGTGCTTCTCCTTGTGTTTGTACCTCTCTCCCACGGCCTCCTTCCCGAACCTGTAGCGCTTCAGGGACTCCAGGACCGTGCGGGAGGAGCTGTTGGCCGCGATGGTGTCCATGGCGACCTGCGGCTGCTCCGAGGACGAGCGGTGCTCCCGGTGCTTGTGGCGGTGCCTGTGCTTGTGCTCCAGCATCCAGCCGTAGGCCATCTCCGGGGGGACGCTGGGGTAGGTGCTCATGGACAGCAGGGGGGTCCTGCTGGTGGTGAGGAAAGCTTCCTGGCGTAAGAGTTTATGCTTCTTCTTGTGGTATTTGGTGGGGTTGAGGAGCAGGTGGCCCGTATGCATGTAGGAGGGCGGCGGCAGGGGGGTGGTGAAAGAAGGGGAGGGTGGAGGAGGGTAAAGAGTTGGAGGGTACCTTCCATAATAACCTAATCCTATGGGAGCAGCTGCCAGGGGGGACGGGGAGTAAGGCATGCCATAGGAGGGGTAGAACCCGGTGCTGGAGAGGGGGAAGCTGAGGCTGTGCATGAAGGGCATTTCCGCCATAGCTTCCCGCATTTTTGGAGGCCTGCCTCTCTTTTTCTTTAAATCAGGTTTCCTAATGTAGTGCAAAGGGTCTAAGGGAAAAGTAGGGTGGGTGTAGAAACTGTTGAAGTTTATCCTAAAAATGGTGGGCAGCAAATCCCGGGGTATAAAATGGTGACTCCGGTGGGTTATTCGGATTTCACTCAACCGGCTGATCAGCTCCTCTAACTCGGCGAGGAAATCGGGGTCCTGCCTGCCCCGCAGCTGAGGGTACTTCTTTTTCCTTTTCCTCTTCTGCCTCTTCATCTTGTCGTAGCTGAGGTAATCATGGCTGCGGCGCTTGCACTTGTGCTTGTGCTTCTCCTTCAGGTTGCTCAGCACGGTGGAGGTCTCGGGCGGCAGGAGGGACACGTGGTCGAACGAGTGCCTCTTCTTCTTCTGCCCGCAGAACTTCTCCGCCCGGTCCGAGGTGCTGTTGTTGTCCGTCCCGATGCCGCTGTCGCTGGGGATGGTCTCGTCGCTGTGGGACTCGCTGACGGGCGACGGCGTGGCCTCCTTGAGCGAGGTCAGCTCGCTCAGGTGGGAGGGCGAGTTGGGCAGCAGCGTGGGCGGGGACAGCCTCCTCCGGCCCTTGGCCGCCTTCTTCATGGCCAGGGTCTGCACCACGCCGCCCTGCCGCGCGTGGATGTGCAGGTAGGGCACGGGGCTGGGCTCGATGAACCCCGCGTCGCTGCTCACCGGGCTCTGCCCGCCGCTCACCGCCGACGACTGCGAGCAAACCGGGGACGGCAGCACCTCCGGGGGGTTCCCGGCCGCGGGCAGCAGGTGGGGCAGGACCTGCCCCAGGGCCGTCCCGGGAGCTTGCTGGGCAGACTTCTCCAGCACCGTCAGGCTGGCAGCGCTGCTGGCCAAGAGGCCGTTCAGGACGGCTTTGGGTTTCCTCCCTCTCCTCTTTCCTATGTAGATCGTTCCTTTCTTGCTGACATTGATCTGCTGGCCCAGCTTGGAGCCGAACGTGGCAGCAAGAGTGGACACCGTGTTGTGGAGCTTGGATTGCATCTTCCCTTTGGTATTTGGTTCCACCGTGCTGGACAGGATCTGATTCAGGAGTTTCTTTCGCTTCAGAGTTTTCATTTTATTTATTTTTCGAATGATCGTTTTCATTAACTGTCCGTTATTTCTCTTGGCAACTTTTCTGTCTGAGTCTACTTCCAAATCGCTCATGCTGCAAATACTGGGGCTTTGGACCTCCTCAGGCCCTCGGAGCTGGTCCTTTCTCTCAAAGAACTCCCCGGGTCGGTGCTGCTCACTTTCGGGCCCCATCTTGCTGGAGTTCTCTGTTCCAACAAAAGGTGCCACGGACAGAATAGGTGGTTTCGTTTTAATTGATGACCTGATCTGTCTTTTAGGTCTCCCTCTCTTTTTAGGGAAAGGCTGTCCTGATAAGCTCTGCTTCAGGGAGGGAATTTCCACCTCGGGCTGCAAAATGGGAGGCTCTTGCTCTTCTTTCGACTGCACCGAGAACACTTTTGACGCCGGAATCTTCAGAGTCCTTTTGGGGGGACCTTCGAGCTCCGGCATCTCCTTGGGCTTGGACCTTCCCCTTTTGGGCTTGTACATGTCGGGCAAGAAGTCATCCGGCACACACAGACCCGAGGGCTGTTTGTGAGAGCTGTAGAACTTCTGGGCTGGTTTGTCAGCCTCGGCCAGCAGCGCCAGAGACTGGCCGCCGGCTTCGTTCAGCTTGGGCAGCTGGTGCTTGACGAACTCGTGCTCCACGAATGAGGACGACCCAATGTTCTTCAAGAACTTGGCCTGCTCCAGGCTGCCGCTCGACAGGGCGCCGTAGGAAATGTTCTTAAAAAGCTCCGACCTCTCCAGCTCCAGACCCTTCGGAGGTCGGCACGCGTTCCTCGACACCACTTTAGTCCAGCGGGGCTTCCTGCCTTTCCTCTTCTTCAGGGGTTTCGACTGCTGGGTGCCGCCCAGGTTCTTGGCTCCTTGGCAGGATTTGTCGGCTGCAGCGATGGCACCTATCTTCAGGAACTGCTTGCTGCTGAACAGGCTGGTGAAACTGACCACCGAGGGAGTGACAGTGGCGTGGATGCTCGTCTCAGCTGCCAAAACGGGCTTCTTCCCCGTGGAAGGGCTGGTTCGGGAAGTCTCCACGTAAGAAGCCTTCGAATCGCCCAGGTCTTTATCGGCGCCTTTAAAATCGGCGCCGAGGGGGTGGCTCAGTGTCCTGCTCAGGCCCAGGATGCTGTCAGAGGAAAAGGGAGTCTTGCCCACGGGGTCCGAGATGCCTTCCAGGAGCTCTGCCGTGGAGCTTAAGTGCAACGAGTTGGAGGGCAGCTGGGAGGAGGAGGAGGAGGCTGAGAGGCTCCTGCTCAGGGTGGGGACAGACACGGTGGGGGAAGGGGAGGGGAGATTCCCCTCTCCCACGGCGCTGAACGGGGACTTGGCTGTCGACACCTCCGAGGCCCCTCCTGTCCTGAAGTCTGGTGAAGTGCAATACACTGGGGGCTGCTTCTCGTGCTTGGACGCCTCGTAAATGCCCTTCTCGCTGGAGGAGTAGTCCTGTGGGACACACATCCCGTCGCTGAACATCTCCTTGCCCACCTCGGCGATCTCCTTCCGAATGGAAAACTTCTCCAAGAGGCTCTCCTTGCTCTGCCTCACAACGTGCTTCTCAAAGGGCTTGCTGGTCGCGTTTTCCTTCAGTAGATCCCCGGGCTCGTGGCTTTCCAGGCTGCTGAGGCTGGAATTGCAAGGAAGCTTAAAGGGCTCCGAGGCGGGCGCGAGGGAATCTGCCTTCAGCGTCCCCGAGTCCTTGCTGACCAAACCAGCTGGGCTGCCGATCCCTGCTGGCTTCTTCCCACACTCCTTGCTAACCAACCCCACCGGACTGCTGATTCCTGGCATCTTCCTCCCACAGTCCTTGCTAACTGGTCCCACTGGGCTGCCAATCCCGGGTGTCTTCCTTCCAGAGTCTTTGTTACTCAGGACCGCCGTATTCCCGGCCCCTGGCATCTTTCTCCCAGAATCCTTGTTCAGCAGACCTGCAGGACTGTTCAGCCCCAGCAGCTTCTTCCCAGCAGCATCCTTGTTAACCAATCCCGCTGGAGGGCTGATCCCCACTGGCTTCTTGGGAGGCTCCTTGCTAGTCAATCCAGCCGGAGCGCTGATCCCCGGAAGTTTCCTCCCCATGTCCTTGCTGATCAATCCGACTGCAGAGCTGGTCACCGGCTGCTTCTTCCCAGAGTCCTTGTGGACCATCCCGGCGGGAGGGCTGATCCCTGGGGGCCTCTTCCCGGAGTCCTTGCTCACCAACCCAACCAACGGGCCGATCCCTTGGGGCTTCTTGCCGGAGTCTTTGTTCACCAGGGCGGCCGCGCTGCCGATCCCTAACGGCTTCTTCCCTGAGTCCTTGTTCACCAGCCCCACAGCAATCCCAGAGCCCGGCAGCTTCCTCACCAAATCCTTACCCGCCATCCCGCTCGGATTGACGGCTCCTGGCGGCTTCTTCCCGGAGTCTTTCACCAAAACAGGGGCGCTGCCGTTGCCGGGCTTCTTCTGCTTGGTTTTGGAAGACTTGGAGGGAGGACAGGTGGCAATGAGTTGGGCCAGTTTCTCTGTGACAGTTGTGGCTCCGTTGATCTCTGTTCTGTCCTTTGAATCGGAGTTATGGCTGCTGATCAGGGTGGGAGGAGACGACTTCATGTAATCCGTCATTTCTGAGTGCAACGGGGAAACTTTCTTGGCTAAAGGGGTTGTTTCTGCCTGGACACCTTCTTCCACGTGTAACTCGACTGCTACCACTTCTCCAGCTTTCTTGTAGGACTTTGAAGGGTCCTAGGAGTCAACAAACCAACAGAAAAGTCTTTAGGAGCAGAGCACAAAGTACCTCTGTGAGTAAAACAGTATCTTTTTATGTGGAGATGATTAATATCTGCTCTAGCAACGGGGTAACTGCACAAGCACAGCTTCATGAACCTACCCATTTTAAAGCAAATATTAGGAATAACAGATGAAATAATAAAATATTATAAATAATAGCTTACAGAAACATTGGCAATATTAATAAATGAATAATATTTAAAGCAGAACCCTGAAACAGCAGACACCTTGAAGCTTTTCTGACGTTAACGAAACCCAAACTGGCTGCCAGGCCTGAAACACAACCCATTTAACCTGCCCCCCTCCTCTCCCCAATTATAAACATTCTCCAAAAATACTGTGGCTGTTTATTAATAAAAACCCCCCTGACAACAATGCACTGGGCTATTTATAGTGTGAGAGCACTTGAAGAGCTCACGTGGTGCTGAGCGGCAGCTGAGCAGGGCCCTGTCCCAGGACACCCCCAGCCCCTGCAGCGGCAGCTTCTCCTCCCAGCAGCCCCCTGACAGTCAGAAAAACCAGTCAAATAAAATCAAATCAGTCAAATCAGTCTGCTGTTTGCACAGGCAGCAGCTGAAACAGGATATTCCAGGGCTGCCCCATCCCTGGAAGTGTCCAAGGCCAGGCTGGACAGGGGACAGTGGAAGGTGTCCCTGGATGAGCTTTATGATCCCTTCCAACCCAACCCGTTCCATGATTCCAATTCCAAACACACAGGATGTGAAAACCTCCTGGCACCCCCCACCTCCAGCTCCTGGGAATCCCTGGGATGCAGAGAGTCACTGGAACAGCCTTGCTGGGCACCCTGCAGAAAGCTACACCCCCTTTTCCACAGCCTGAAATCCTGCAAAGAACTTCGGAAGGAAACTTTTAATCTTCGCTCAAGGGATTGAGACCCCTCTGAAAAATTCACTCAGAGGATCCCCAACATTCCTTCTTGCTGTCATCCCTCTGTGTGCTCCCTCAGTCAGCTCCTGGGGTGCCCTCTGCGGATCCAAAGCTTTTCCCAACCCACCCCCCCACCCCGTGCCTCCAAACAAAGAGCTTGGAAGCCTCAGCAGACATTTCAATAATAAACACCCAGCTAAGCAAACCCTTCCAAACCCCAGCTTTGATCTGAGCAAGATGCCAGGATTCTGAAAACACGGCCTCAGCATCAAACAGGGATCCTCTGAAAGCTGGAGGCTGAGGTGCCCTGGAAAGCTCCTTTCTCAGCTAGGGGCGAGTGAAATCTCCAAGCACAGGGGAAATTGTTTCAAAGAACGTGAAAAACAGAGCAAGAAACGTCTGGGGAGATGTCAGAAAGGAGCCAAAAGAGTTCACAGCTTTCTTTTTTTTTTTCCCAGCATTTTGAAAGGCAAAATTCTTCTATGGGGAATTTTTTGTCATATTTTGGGATTCTTGGCCATAAATCCACTCAATAATCAGTGTAATTAACAGGAATGTTGGGGGGAGTGAGTTTTTTAAGGAAAAATATTCCTCTGGTAACTTCTGACAGAGACACCTTGAACAAACCATGGAACCTTTGGAGGAGGTTGCAGGGCTGCAGAAACACTAAAAACACCCCAACTAATCCCACAAAGTCCCTTCTTGCAATTCTGCCTTACCAAAATTTCAGATTTTTGGTTGAAGTGAATGGGAAGTTTTGCTGTCACTGAGGAGTATCCCACAGGAATATCCTGTGTCCCTCAGCCCAGCTCTCCTGTGGCTGCTCCAAGCCTTTGGAAAGGCTCAGGAATTCCCCCTGGAACACCCTCAGAGCTGGATGATGGGAGCAGCCAGGCCTCTCCCAGCACAGCAGGGGCAGGAAAGGTGCCCTGTTTCCCTGGGATAACTCCTGGTGCCCACACAAGCACTCCGTGGGATGGGAGGGACAGACCTGAACTCCAATCCCACAGTTTTTCTGGAATTCTGTGCCTTGTGAGCCCAGATTTCCAGCCCTGCTCCATGTTCCTCTGTTTTCAGGTGGAATTAAATGGTTCATCTGAGGGCAGAGCTGCTCAACACGACACCAAAAAGCACTTTGTGCTTTAAAAACCCAACCTGTTCCTGGGCCATCTTCAGTTCAACTGCCTGGCTTGGAAGTGCTGCCCAAAAACCTGGAAGTTTCCATAAAACTGGCATCATCCTAAACTTGGGGCTGAGCTGAACTGCACATTCCAAACCTCACGTGTGGATACACAGCTTCCAGACCTGCACCATTCATTTCAGGCATAAAAAATCCAGGTAGTTTTGATATAAAATTGTTGATAGGTTACAGCCCATCCCTGGTGGCCTTGGCAGCGCTGGGGGAACAGCTGGACTTGATGGCCTTAAAGCTGAAATGATTCTGTGATTCCAGAGCCATCACAGACACCGACAGCAAAAAAAATGACTTTATTCTAAAAAAAAAAGCATCTGTTGCTCCAGCTCAGTCTCAGGGTTTATTATCACTAGATCGTTATTCACTGTGATGATTACTGGTAATTGTCTGCAAAACGCTTAAGAGTAAATGATCTTTCCCAAGGCCAGGGGTTTCTCCTCTCAGTTTGGTGTCAAATTCACGCTTCTCACCCTAAAACCAACCTGCAAAACCCGAGACAGCCTCACTTTCCACCCCCTGGAACAGCCTGTCCGTGAAAATGCTGTTTGTTGTCTCTCTTGAGAACCCCCAGCCAGCAACAAGGGGGTTTTGATGTGTGCACACACATTTCCCCATCACTGTCTGAGCTGCTGCCACTTCAGGCCAGTGTTTGGGCCACAATTCCAAGGAGCTTTCTGAGGGATCACAGAAACTGCCGTGGCATCAACACATCCCACGGAATTCCCCAAGTAATAACGACTGGAAGTGTCTGCTGGTTATTTTTCACCACCAAGGCTTTTCAATTCAACTTTTAACCAAGTACCAGGGGGAAAAAAAAAAAAAAAGAGACAAATTTATGTCCCAAATGCTGCAGGGAATATTCTCAAGCTACTAAAAAAAAGGGAAAGAAACCACTTGTTTTAGCTTTGTTACCTCTGAGTGGCCGTGATTTCATCTGCAGAGCTTTCCCTGCACGACCCAGGGCAAGAGGAAGAGCTGCAGAATCCTGCACTCAGCAGTTTTTACCCAGAAATCAGGAGATGGAGCAGGAGGGCAAGTCCCAACCTGCTGCACCTTGTTACTACACTGAGTTAAGAGTTACACAGGCTGCTACTATCACCTCTTCCTATTTGCTACACCTTCACTCCACCCTTTGCCAGGGCACTGCCTGCGCTCACCTTCTTCCAGCAGGAGTAAAACAGGGCCAAAAACGTGTATTTATGTGTGTTTATGTTCGAGGCTCAGCCTTTGGGGCTCAATGTCTGCCTGCCACAGGACAATTCCCGAAAGAAACAAATCCAAGCTCCACACTCAGCCTCAAGAAAGCCAATTCAGTGCTGCTTGGCTCTTGCAGCACCTCCGCACTTTGTTTTCTCTTCACACCTGGGAATCTCAGCCTTTTGTTAAGTCTCTCTTTTCTCTTCTGTGATTTTCTCCACTAAAAAAAATAGCAATATTTATTAACTTATATGTCCAGACGTTTCTGGAGGACAAATTGTGGATGCACAGGGAAAAATTCCCCTCACTGGAAGGCAGTGGGAGAGGGCAGAGCAGGAATCCCCATCCCTTGGGGACAGGGTTTAGTGGGAACACAGACTGGTGGATCCCTCCATGATCCCAGAAGGATCCAGCCTGGAAGGTTCTGTGATTCCAAGTTGCTGCCCTCACCTACAGAAAGCAGATAAACCCTCTATTTTTATCCCCCCAAGTTGTAGCAGTGCTGTCAGCACTGAGCCCGAGAGAGCAGCCTGTCAGACGTGGAAGTGCAAGGGATTCTCCTCCTGTTTCAATTTCTGCACTGGTATTCCCAGGAGAAGAATTCCACCGCTCCTCTTTGTGTCTCAGCGGCACTGCAAGTGCCACATTTTCATTCAGATCCTTTATTCCTCCTTTAAGAGAAAGGAAAGTTCACTTGCAGAGCTCCAGGTAAGGCCACACCTGGCTCTGAGTTGGTCATTTATTTGCCTTCCCCTCCTCTCCATGGAAAGCAGAGATTTAGGGATCACTTCCCGTTGCTCAAGGGTCATTTGCAGAGCTAAAACTTCCTTTATTTCATGTCAACAAGGCAAAAAAAACCCACAATCCTTCGGGTATTACATTCAAAATAAGAATATTTAAGTGGTATCAATGGTGTCACATATCAGCAATATCACTATTATAATATATACATATTATATATTATCCATAATATATAATATATATAATTTATGTATCATAATATATGTACAATATATTATAGAATGTATATGTATCATAATAAATAAAATACATGTATTATATATAAACACATATATTTATATGTTTATATATAAAATATCACTAATATTTATTTTATATATTAGACATTACACCTGTTTATATATATTTATATACATAAAAATACCATATATA
>JAWWES010000071.1:2681150-2691336 GCA_035583135.1 Lophotriccus pileatus
TCTTTCCTGCCTTTTTCACGGGGACTTGGCTTCCAGCTTTTCATTTCCACAGCTTTTGAAAACATTACCATGCTTTCCTTGGCTGCTGGGCTTTCTGGGGCTGTGCTTTGTCAGGGTGTTGGCACAGAAAAAAAGGCTTTAGTGCATCATTCTCCGTGCCTGGAGTAACTCCAGGAGTCACTGGAGCCCCAGGAAGCTGCTGACAAGAAAACTGGCACCGGAGTTTGTGCTAGGAAAGAGCTGACCTGGAATTGCTGCTGAAACACTGGCTGCTTATCCCAAACCTGGAATAATTCTTACACTGGCTGCTTTTCCCAAGTCTGGAATTACTGTTACACAGACTCCTTATCCCAAACCTGGAACAACTGTTAAACAGACTCCTTATCCCGACCCCGAAATAACCGTTGAACACATTTTTTAAGGGCACAATTAAGTTACAAACACAGAACTGGGGTCAGGAACTGGTGACTGTGACCTGTCCCCTCTTTTTTCTCCTCCCCAGGCATCCCTGAACTACCACAGCAGTGCAATTTTGGCAGCAGCACTCGACACCCTGACGGTTCCCTACCGGCTCTGGTCCTCCCAGGGCTCCATGGTGCACTTTGCTGACTCCCTCACCTTCTCTGGGAGGAAGGTGAGGACGCCCAGAGCAGCCACCCCTGGTCCCTCCAGCTCTGCCAGCAGGCAGGGGATGCTGTTCTGCACTTCCAGGGTGATGTTCCAGGCTGTTTGTCACCCCCCCACCCAGGTTGTGGCTGCGTGGGCGTCTCTCCCCTTCCCCGCCCCTGCCAGCTCCTCGCTCCCAGATATTCTGAGTGCCCACCAGCAGGACGTGCCTTGGAAGCTCCTCCTGTCCTCCTGGAGGGAGCAAAAGGTCAGCTGCTGTTTTGCTCAGTCTGTTGTGCTCCGAGGAGTTGGCAGAGAAAGGCCCAGCAGGTAAATCGGCGGCTGAGCTGCACTTGTGCCCTCGGAACTCCGGCTCTCCCAGCGGGGAATTCCTCCCAACCCCCCCCTCCCTGGGGAGAGGAGCTGAAGGGAGGAGCAGTGCAGTGACTGAGGCAGTTTAATTTTAGAGCAAAGCAGCTCAAAGGCAGCTGAGCCCGGGGTGTTTTCAGCCTGGAAAGCCCCGCTTTGGTTTCCCCCGCAGCAGCTCCCCGGGACGGCGGCCCCGGACGCCCCTGCAGGGTTGTGAGAACCCTGAGGAGATGCTCCAGCACTACCTCCACACCCACTTCCCAGGCTCCTTCAGGTGGGTGCAGGTTGGTTTAGACCAGGGGGCGGTTTTGAGGCAGTTCTGGGGTAACTTTATTCACCTCTTTCCACCCCAGCACAGCCCACGTGCTCCAGCAGCCCTGCAGCACCTCACCTCCCTTCCCCCAGTTCTTCTCTCCTCTCCTGACCAGAGAAGGGTTCCTCCAGGACAAAGCTCTGGGTCATTCCTCGGCAGGGCCCAACAGAGGTAAAAAAACCACCCCACTAAACCAACAAACCCCCCTCTGGAGGGTTTGCAGGGCACGGGTTGCGAGCGCCGAGCGGCTCTTCAGGCCGAGGGGCAACGCCTGGCGAAGTAAAACGGGGCCAGGCCCTGGTTTTGAGGGATATTTCACCCCAAATGCTGGTCTGACCCCACAGGTGTGCAGAGCATCCCCGTGCTGGCAGCCCTGCAGGCCTCCCCTGTCCTGCACCGGCTGCTCTCGGGGCTCTGGCGGGACCTGCGGGCGCGGAACGTGCGGCGCTGGAGCAGCTTCTTCACGGCCGGGGTGGAACAGGACGACTTCCAGCAGGCCCTGGAGGAGCTCAAGACTCTGGCCCAGTGCTACGAAACGGGCTTTGGAGGGGATGGCTCCGAGGATGAGGCAGATTCAGACTAACCCACCTTTTTCCCAGGACAGAGGGAGTGGGAGCGTCTCTGAACTCACTTTTGGAATAAAGGGAATGGCTTTGGAGACGCTCCAGCTGCTGCTTCCTTCTCATTTCACCAAACCCCTCTTACAGAGGCTGGCTTAAATTCTCCACAGCTCCTCACAGCTGTGTTGCAGAGGAGGAAAAAAAGCTGCTTTTGGGGGGGACTGTTTTTGTACGTTTTGGGGTTGGTTGGTTGTTTTTATAACTGTGCCAAATGGATTTGCTCTGCCCCGTCCAAATAAACCCCCCAATCAACACAGAGCTCGGAGTGGAACTTCCTCACATACAATCAACACAAGGGGAGAACTTAGAAAAAGTCCTGTGTTCTTTCCACATGAAAACTGACATCTTAGGGTACAATATTTACACATTCTGGTCCGGAGCTGCTGGACCCAACCTTCCCTTCCCCCCCCTGAGCGTCCACAAACCCCAGCTCTGCTGCTTCTCTGCTGAGGCTCCCCAGGGAGGTTCTGGAGGACCTTCTCACCCTGCCACCGTGCTTGGTGCCTCCAGTTTGGTACAGGCTGAAAGGGGCAGCCCATCAGAAGTGGAGCAGGAAAGCGAACACGACCCGGGAAAGGTGCTGTGCAAACCCGTGCAAACATTTTTTCCCCCACAACACCTGCCTAGCAGCAAACTGGCAAAACAAACCAAAACCTCTTCAGCTTCAGTCATCAGGTTCTTCCTCAGAGAGCAGCAGGTCTTTGTCTGACAGCTGGTCCGTGTTGCTGGTGCTCGTGGCGTCCTCCTCGTCTTCGGAGCTGCCGTCGCAGGACGTGTGGAAGAGCCTCATCAGCTCCCTGAACCTGTGGGACACCTGAGGGATGGGGGCAATCCGACATCAGCAGGGGCCTGAAAGGTGCCATGGAGCTGAAATCCCCTGTTTACAAAAGCTTGGGGTGTTTTGTAATGTTAAAATGAATAAATGTATAAATACCACCGAGACACACTTGGTACAAGGAAGGGAGAAATGCAAGAGCAGCAGGTTGTTGTTCCCTCTGGAGGAACAGTTACATTCTACTGATTTGCAGGTAAAATCTGGCAGTTTGGGAAAGATGCAGAGACAAAACCAGGCAGGTTCTTTGGGGAGGAGGAGCAGGAGGAGGCTGAAGACCTGAGCAGCAGCCACTGAAACAACCCTGGCACCGAATGCGAGGCTCAAATATCTCAGGATTTCAGGCTCCAGGGTTTGTTTTGGGTTTGATTTGCTTGGACAGTTGGGATGATTTTTTTATTAAAATTTAAGTTTGGGAGACTTTAATATGAACAGCAAACCCCCCCAACTTTCCTTCCCCTGCAGCCCCTTCCCCACCCCTGGGAGCTCTCCCACGCCAAGCCCTCACCTCGCTCGCCGTCTTGTTGCCCAGTTTCTGGGAGATGGCGTGGAAGGTGTCCAGGTGGGCTCCTTTCTCCTGGCAGGTGGTGAGGATGACCCTGTCAGCCTCCCTGCAAAACAAGCAGCTGTCAAACAGCCCCAAAAAACAGCGATGGAATTTGAGCTCCTCCCCCCCACGTGAAGCCTGTTCAGAACAATCCCCTGTGCAAGGGATTCCTTCACCCCTCCTGCCACCTCCACTCACAGCACCCATCTCTAAGCAGAGATGCCTTTTAAGGTGTTTTTTTGTGTGTTTTTAGCTGTTTTAAGGGTTTTTTTTGAAGGAGGAAAAAGATTCTTTCCCAGGGCTGAAGTGCTCCAGTGACGGGAGGAGCGAGCTCTGATGGTCAGAGGAAAGGAGGCAGGAATATTGAACCAGAGGGGGCAGAAAATGGGAACACAACAGGAAAATAAAAGGCCCCTCTGCAGTGTGAGAGCTGGGGCCAAAAGAGTGAAGGCAGGAAGGGCAGGGCAGGCAGAAGTACCTGGTCCAGAGCACGACCTTCTCCCCGGTGGAGCTGACCTTGCTGTTCTTGGCACACACGGTGGCCTCCGTGACCTTCTGCTGCTGCTCCTCTTCCTTGTGCCCCAGGCAGGCTGGGACCACCCTGGGCTGCTCAGGGTGCCCCTGGGAGCAGCAGTTTGCCTTTGTCCTGCCCTCAGGGGGAACATCTCCGGCTGCCCCCAAGCCACGGCCGCCCCGACCCACGGGGGCTCTGCCGCCCGCGGGCACCCAGCCCTGCCTGGCTTCAGCTCTGCCCTCCAGAGGCAAAGCTGGCCCCTCAAGTCCTTCCCCACCTGCTTCTGCAGCGGGGCCAGGCCCCCTGAGCCTCTCTGCTGGGTCAGGAGGAGGCCCCTGGGTCTGTGCCGGTGTCCCCTGTGCTGGAGGAGGCGGCAGCAGCCGCTCCCTGCCCGGCCCCAGAGAACCATCACCCCCCTTCCCTCCAGGCTGCCGGGCCAGCCCCTCGCTCCCCGCAGTGTCTTTGGTTTCCTGAGGTAGTTTCAGAGCAGCTTTTTGCAGCTGGGCCCATCTGGGGGCAGGGGCAGCAGAGTCTCTGTCCTGGGCGGCCTCCAGGCCAGCACGAGCCCCTCCTGCGACCTGAGCATCGGCAGGGGCAGGTCTTTCACCACATCCATGTCTGCTGGAGGCAGCTTTTCCTTCCAGGGGAGATCCTGGGAAGAAACCCAAACGAGAAAAACTCCTGGAGGTTTTTAATCCCTCAGCTTTTAAAGAGATTTTTATTTTACAGCCTAATGCTGCAAAGTGAGGAACAGCCTGGGGAGCAGCTTTGTTATTCCACCTGTGCTGCAAAGAAGACCATCTACAGTCAAATTTTCTTCACCACTGTGAGTTACCACAAGTGTGGGAAGTGCTGAAGATGCAAAAACCTCGGGGGAACTGCCCAGAGGTGAAACCCTGCAATGAAAGAGCTGCTCTTCCACCCTGGTTACAAGCCCAGCCACAAGGCTGCACCACGTTTAAACCCAACATTTAAACCTCTATTTCACCTTCCCAACAGCAGCACAAACTCAGATCTGTCACCCAAAAGGGGGAAAAGATCTCCCTCTAAGCTGTTTATCCTTAGATATCTATCCAATAATTGTGGTATCCTGGCAGGAGGAGCTTCACTGGCCCAACCCTTGGGAAGATTCCCCAGGCAGGGAAGGTTTTGTTGAGGGGAATATTCAGCAGGAGTGGAAAAAATAATGAAACAGGATTATCAGAAACTCTCATTATTCCCCACAAATGTGCACCAGGGAGTCCTGGAGCTCAGCTCACCCGTGGGAGGGGAGGATTCCACTCCTGGCAGTGCCAAAAGACCGTGACCCACCTGCAGACACGGAGTCCACTTTCCTGGGGGCGGGTTTGGTTCTGCCCTGGGCGTCCTCCCCTTCGTCCCTGCTCTCCAGGAGTTCCTCTGCAGCTTCCCTGGGCATCCCAGAATCCTTCCCTTCTGGCTGAGGACTCGACTCCTGCTGGGCCAGGCTGGCACTGAGCTCCTGGGAGTCCTTGCTTTTATAGAACTTGTTGTCACAGACCTGCAAACCAACGCCGGGGGAACAGTCACACACGTGGCCTGTGCACCCCCACCCAACCCACAGCTCTGCCTTTGCTGCCCAAGCACTCCTGGCCCTGCCAAAGGCTCCATTTTGGCATTATTATTATTAATATTATTATTAGGAACAGGCACAGGTTTCACACCAGCACCTTGACTCAAAAACCCTCGTTCTTAACCCAAAACAACATCAGAAATGACATCATTTAGCACAGTGAGGAGGGGCAGAAGGGAAGAGAGGAGGAGAGAGGAGGGAGGAGGCTGGGCAGAGCTCCAGGGAGGCAGACTCTGCTGGACACCCTGGGATTGACTTCCTCCCTCCCTCATCCCATTATTTGGGAGTCACGAGGCCCGAGGGTCATCACTGACCTTACTGCTGCAGTGGCTGCAGCTCCTCCTTTTGCTTTTCTTCAGCTTGAGATCACTGCCCCCTTCGTGGCAGGAACAGGGGCATTCCTTCACCCCATCCACCCACTCCACCTCCTGGAAGAGACACAGCCCCAGCTGCAGACACAGGGACACGGAGGGGGCTAAAGGGGTGATGCTGCTGGGCAAGCAGAGCACGACAGGACATCCCAGCCCCTCCTGACAAGCCTCCCAATCTGCTCCCGAGGCCACCCAGCAGCTCAGAGCCCAGAGGGAAGCCCCCCAGCCCCACCTTGTCGTTGTGTTGGCCTCCAATCTCCTTCCTCCTCTTGCTTCGGGCCGCCCCGTGGATCTTGGGTGGTTCGTCCTCCTCCTCCACATCTGGCAAAGACACCTCCTCAAAGCCATCAAACTGCAGCCAAACAAACCACACAGCCTTGCTGCCAGCTCTGTTCTCCCCAGGAGACATAAATCCTGCCCACAGGTTGGAAGGGTTTCCTCTCCCACCCCCCCTTCCCTGGAACTGCAGCCCCTGGTTGAGTCCTTCCAGCCCCAACAACATCTCACATCCCTGCTTTTATCCCTTCTGGCCTCAGGGAAGGGTTGCTGCACCTCATATTCCTTCTCTTCTGTCCAGTTGATCTCCTCAAAGTCTCCCATCCTGCTGGCTGAGGGCCTCAGGTGGTCAAAGAAAACAGAGAACTCGTCCTGCAGGTGGTCGTGTCCCTTCAGCAGCTGCCACATTTGGGTCTTCAGCTGCAGGACAGAAACCCACAGAAAATGAGCCTCATCCCACGTCATCACTTCGCTCTCTGAAGGATTCTCAAGGCAAGTGGAGCATCAAAGGCTTGTGAAGCCTCCAACGTGGATGTTTGTGTTTCCCCAGTGTTCTGAGCTCATTCCAGCTTTGAGGTGCCTCCCAACCCAACCCAACCCAGCCCATTCTGTGTTCTGTGGACTGAGCTGTGCCCCCAGACTCCTGCCCAGGAGCAGCACACGGGACAGGGAGTCAGGCTGGAATCACCCCCGGGAGGGGTTTGGGGGAAAAAGGGGCCCCCCTGGTCACCTCTGCAATCTCCTGGGGCAGACAGTCAGCACAGCTCTGCAGGACCTTGATGATCTTCTGGTGGTGGGCAGGGTTCTCTGCGAAGCAGATCTCCAGCTGCCTGAGGAACTTGCGGCTCTTCTCGAAGGCTTGTTGCTCTTCAAACTGCACCAAACACCAAACCCAGTCACCCCCTCAGCTCCCAAACACCTCCCCCCCTTTCCCTCCACCTACCAGCCCGCACTCCAAAGCCTGCTCAGGTAAGAGAAAGGCAGCAAAGTCTGTGAGCAGCTGGGGCCAGTCGTGCAGCAGCTTCTGGAGGGTGGAGTAGAGATCCACGGCCGTCCTCTTGCCCGTGCTGATCTCGAACTCGTAGATGACACGGAGGAAGTCTTCGTATTTCCCAGGAATGTGCTGCAGCGTTTCACGGACCTGGGAAGGGCAACAGTGACAGCCAGGAAGGAAACAAGTTAATCATGGAATAACTTGTGTTGGGAGGGATCTTAAAGATCAGCTAATTTCTCTCTGCCATGGGCAGGGACACCTCCCACCAACCCAGCGTTGGACACTCCCAGGGATCTCTGGGCAGCCTGTGCCAGGATTTCTTCCTGAATTCCTGTAACCTGGTGATCTTTGATCTCCCCCTACCCAGAGGAGGTGCTTCCAGTTTGGTTGAGCCAAACTCTTCCTCAAAGACACACCTGAACTGCTCCCGGGAGAGGGGAACCCACCCAAGCAGGACCACGGAGCTCTGAAGGTCAGAGGAGAGGTCTGGTGCTGTGGAGCCACCTGAGCACCCCCTTCCAGCCCTCAAATCCTTCGCTCCCACCTCCCCCAAAAGGCAAGAAAACTCACAGGTCATGACAGGGGCAATCTGGGAAGTGAAGGGCCCAAGTGGAGAGAAGTAACCCCGTCCCAGTGCTCCCAGTGCTCCCAGTCAGATCCGTGCCAGGGCACTCCAGGTGTCCCCTCACCCTGGTCAGGTAGGCCTGGGCAAAGGCCAGGTCCTTCTGCTCCCTCAGGGGGTCCCTCTCCAGGATGTCCTCGTCGTAGAGCAGCAGCAGCTTGGAGGTGTCTTTGCTGGCCCGAGCCCGGCCCCGCTTGTTCCTGGTCCTGTGGGAGCTCCTGCCCTTCCCGGGGGCCTTCAGGTTCTCCCCTGGGGAAGGAGCACGGGGTGAGTTGGTGGCACAAGGGGCAACATCCCAACAGAAAGGCAGGTTTCAGACTCAAGTGATGAGCTCCTGCCTCCCCTGGAAGCGCAGGAGTGACGCAATTCCCAGGCTGGCCAAAAACCTGACACTGGCTGTTTGTTTTCACAGCACCTGAGAGGGAAAAACCTCTGGATACACCCACAGGCTGTTCCTCAGCTCCAACCTGCCAAAACCCACCAGACTCCTGCACTCCAGGGAGGAAAAACCACAGAGGGGGGACACAGAGATACAACAAGAGCATCAGGGCTGGTTGTTCACCCTGCAAACGAGTCTTTCAGCTAATTATTTACACAGCATCACAGTCACACAGCAAGGAAGGAAACAGGGCACTCAGAGGGGGCCACATCAGGATTTTCGTGGCTTTGGCCTTAGGAATCTGCTGGTTTAACGGGCTGAGCTCCAGCTCCAGCTCTAAGTTCACCTCCCACTTCGCTGGACCCTGGGAAGGTTTTGTTTTTGTTTCATTTTCCCCCATCACACAGAATTCAGCTCAGCAAAGACTCGGCTGCTTAACAATTGCTCTGACAACTGGCACGAACCACAAACCTGCCTGCAAAGTTTTGGAGGCTTAAAAGCACTTTAAAATAGACCAAAGAATCACACGTGCCAGGATTTCTGCGGGCCCTGATCTGACAGGACTGTGACTGAGCCACAGAATTGCAGTTCCAAGCAAACCCACGGCCCTCACCTGCCGGAATCCTGTGGGTCTCCACCTGGGGGGAAGCTGCCTTTGCCAACGTGAAGGCAGATTTGGGCTCCTCTGATGTATCTCCACCGGTTTCATCATCTTTCTGTAAACTCTCTATCCCTTCCCCTTCCTCCTCCTCCTCTTCCTCGGGCTCAGAGTTCTCCTCCTGGGAATTCTCCTCTTCAGAATCTCCTTCCTGGCTCAAACGTCTCTCCGTTGCAAGCCAAGTAAGTTTTTCCATGGTCTCCTTAGGAAGCAATGACAAAAGAGCATCACATTTTATTTTGTTGTTTAATGTCCTTCAGCAACCCCCTCCCTGCCTCAGGATCCCAACAGCCAATTTCACAGCCCCAGAATTCCATGAGGGAACAGAATTTAAGACCCTCCAGAGCTTGCCTGGGTTTGTTTTTTTTTTTAATTGTAACAAATTAAATTTCAGAATCTGCCATTCAGCAGGTCAGCCCTTGAGTTAAGAGGTGGGATTCCTTAATAATCATCACGCTGGAACTGTGACCTGGAAAATAAACTGCCAGCTTCCTCGCTGAGGAGTCTTTGCAGAGTTTAAATCTGTGTATTTTCAACACACTCCCTCAGCTTTGAACTTGAAATCCGCTCAGGAGAACCCGGTGTCCGGTTTCTCCGTGACCAGCACCACGCCAAGGTGCTCCAGAGCCACCAGCCCACCTTTCCAGCTGAACTCCCCCCATGTTTTTGCCCCTGGACACCCCCAGTTCCACCAGGGCTCAGAGTTCTGCTTCTCACCTGGAGCTCCGGCACCGACAGAATCGACTCCTCCGAGGCCGACGACATCTCCTCATCCTCGTCCTGGGTGAAATCATCAAAGTCGTCCTCCTCCTCCTCCTCCTGCCCTTCCCTGTCCCCCACGGCCTCGGGGCCCGCCGGGGTCCCCACGGACTGGCCGTCGACGCTGGATGAGTCCTCGGGCCTGCCCAGGGGGCTGCTGAACTCGGGCTCCCCCTCCGCCGGGGCGTTCCGGGGGGACTCTCCGCTCGCCGGGGGCCCGGGGGTGGCCACTGCCACCTCCCCCTGCTGCTCCCCCCGCGGAGGGGACTGCAGGGCCCGGTGTTCCTCCTGCTCCTCGCCCTTCTCCTCGCCCGCGGCGCGTTCCCCCTTGGGGTCTGTGGCGCAGGCGGCCTCCACGTTCAGCTCCTGGCCCAGGCCCAGCAGGAACTCCTCCTCGGCCTCGTCCCTCCGCTCTGGCTCGCCGGCGGGCTCGGTTCGCGTCGCCTCACCCGGCTCCTTGCGGTGGGGCCGCGGCTCCTCCGCGGCGCTCCCGTCCCCCTCGGCCCAGCTTTCCCCCGGGCTCCCCTCATCCCGGGGCTGGGCAGGCTCCGTGCCACGCCGCTCCTCGGGTGACACAGAGGAGGAGCAGGGGCCGTAGAGCTCGGGGGGCTCCGCGGCAGGAACCAGGCTCAGCTGCTCCTCGCCCTCGGGAGGCGGTGGTGGCGGCGGTGGCGGTGCCGAGAGGCCCACGGGGCTGGGGGTGGACACGATGAGGGATGAGGTCACCAAGGGCTG
>JAWWES010000071.1:2700453-2710674 GCA_035583135.1 Lophotriccus pileatus
AACACAGAGCTTTTCTCAGCACTGACATGAGACAGGGCTTCTCTTCCAACCCATTTCCTCAGCTGCTGAATAGCTGACAGTAAATAGGTGATGGCAAACAGGTGATGGCAAATAGGTGATGGCAAATAGCACTGGACAACGAATTTCCTCAGCTCCAGTTTGGAACTCGGCTCAGTCCCAAATAAATTGGGCAACCAATTTCCTCAGCTGGGAAATAGTTGGTGGGAAATAGCTGATAGAATCACAGCCCCATGGAACGGTTTGGGACCTTCAAGGGACATCCAAGATCATCCTGTTCCAACAGAGGACACCTTCCCCCCAGACCAGCTTGGCTCAGAGCTCCCTTTATTATCTAACTTACAGGAGGAGAGCAGAATGCTTTGAAAGCAGGAGCATAAAACACCAGAAATTTACCTCAATTCCAGCAGATTTTGGCCCAGCTAACCCACCCCAACCCAGCACTGTACCTGGTAGGAGTCCATGCACACAGGGCTCGAGGCCAACTCCTCATCCACTGCGTGAAGCTTCTCCATGAAGGTGCTGTCCTTGGTTTGCTTGGGTTTAGGAGGGGGTGGAGGCCCCATGGGCACCACCTCGGCACTGATGTGCCTCACCACGGGTGGGGTGACCTTCTCCACCTAATTAGAAAGGCCCTTGTGTTAAAAGGTTTCATTTTCAGAGCAGGTTTCCAAGAGCAAGTTAAATAAGTCTTTTTTTTTTTAAACTGGCTGGCAGAGGAGGAAGGAGAGAAAAAGCTTCTTGGGGGAAATGGAGTCTTCCTGTTACACTCACTTTGCTTTTCAGAAGGCACAGAGATACAAAAAGGCTTGCAGGGAAGGAGATGTTTGGAAGGTTTGAGTACCAGCCTCAACATTTCTAGACCTCATAAACCAGTGATTGTGGCAGAATCCAAACCCATGGTGAGCAGAATGGGGAAATACCAATATAATATTGCTCTTTCTGACTGCAGGGTCACTTCTCAGGCACTTTCTTGATCCTTGGTCCTTATCACTCTGCACCCACCACAGAGTCACCCCAAACACCTTTATGCTTCTATAAAACCCACATCCCCCTCTTCAGCTGAGCACAGACAGCAATTCCCCTGCACTCCTCTCAAAAACAAGCAGAAAAACAACCACTGTATAATTGTTTCCCCTTCCAAGACCTTGGAGTGCTTATTTCAGAGGTTTGCACTTCACTCAGCAACGGGGTGACCCCAAATCCCACCCAGCACCCGGAATGGGCCCGGATTTCGGGCTGACAAATCAGGGAACAACGACTGGGAGCTGCTTCTGAGGAAGGAAGGACTCCCCCCAGCCCAGGTTTACCTCTGAAGGGGTGCCCCCCTCCTCGTCCGAGGAGCGCCGCGTCCTGGACCTCTTGGCCCCGCGGGGAGACGAGGCCGTGCTCTCCACGTCGCTCTCCAGCAAGCTCTGCGGGGCGAGACGGGCAGAATGGCCTCAAACTCTGCTCCAGCCAGCATTTCAGAGGCTCTCTCTTAGCCAAATGAATAACAGGGGACTCAAAAGTGTGGCAGTAAGAGAGGGTTTCTCCTGCCCCAGACACAGACCTTGGTGCAGGCTGCACTCACCTCCTCTGCGGTCTCATCCTCATCCTCATCCTCAGGCTGGTATTCCTCGTCAGAGGAGTCATCCTCCTCCAGGGGAATGTCCACAAACTGAGGTGGCTGCAGCACAGGAGAAAGAAAGTGATTCTTTTATTTATGTCAGGCACAAAAATCACACCAGAAAGACTCTGTGACTTTTTAAACCGGGGAAATGTGCAGGAGCAGCCAGAGGCTGGGCAAAGCTCTTCAGTCTGCTCAAATATTTTTACAGGCAAAGGCAGAAATAATTAAAAACATTAAAAAATAAAATCAAAGTAACAACCCCCCGGGGTTGGGGAGGGGGATTTGTCACGTTCCGGCAACAGGAATTTTTCCTGTCCCAGGGCAGGAAACTTTTGGACAGGCCGAGCTGCAGAGTCAGAGTGAGGATTTCTAAGTGAGAAAACACCCTGAAGGCCAGAAAGGAGCTGCTCCAGCCCTCCAGAAACCCCCCCTGGCTCAGCCTCCCCAGCAGTTCACTCACCTTTGCCTCGTTGGCCTTCTTGATGGGGGAAATATTCCATGTCGGGATCACCTGGGGAGAGCAGAAACCCTGGAGCTGTCAGAGCTGTCCTCACAGCTTCAGGGGCCTCTTAAATCAAAGGAGCACTTGGGTTTCAGCTGCACAGCTTGCCAAGCAAGGCCAGAGTTAAACCAAAGCTTCAAAACCCCTCCTGGGATCTCCGGGCAGCACTGGGAGTTCATTGCCCTTCCCAGCTCTGGGCTGCTCATCCTCCAACAAATTCTCCTTTACACTCTTTCCACTGATTATTTTCACTGCAAGACTCAACCACATGAGAGCTTTAAACTCCTTTTAGGAGGCCCAACAACCAAAACAGCTCAGGGAATGTCCTGAGCTGGCAGGGGGAAGGTGCCACAGGAAAAAGCGGATTTCAGACTCACCACCCCTTTCTCCACAACTTCCTTCAGTTTGGAACGAGTCATTTTGGGCTCCTGAGGGTTAAAAAACAAAGACAGCAGCAACCAATTCAGCCATTCTCCTTTACTGCAGACTTTTTCCCCCAGCAACCCTTTTCTGGGAAACTTTCCTCTTCCTTTAAGTTCACCACCCCCTTTAAATCCACCACAAATAAGTCCCCATAATTCTGTTTATAACTGACAGACACTCCTCCCTTTATTCATGATAAATCTGGGGATGAAACCAAATTATTGTAATAACTATTATAATAAAATCCCCTGTTCTGCCTCCTCCTCCTCCTCCTCTCCACACCCCTGAAGAGGCAGAGCAGTGAAGGCATCAGGCATTTGGAACAACTGAAAAAAAACCCCACCCTGAATTGAAGAAGGTTTTTTTTACTCACAAAGAGAGGAATATCCTCTGTCTCACTGATGGCTGCTTTCATCATGGCCACCACGTGCTCATTTGTGATCACTTCCTACAAGAACATGCACAAAAAGACACAGAAAACATAATAAATATGACAAATATCACAAGAACCCACCAGGAGAAAATATTCAGTCTATGAATTACACTGTAATTCTACTACACAGAGCAAATCCCCAGCAGAGGGAAGGCAAAGCAGCCAAAACAAAAGCTTTCCTGGGACGGTGTCATCAGTCCTGCCACACAGTCAGCAAAATGTGCCCCTCCCAGGCACAGGGGGGAGCCTAAAATCTTAATTAAACTCAAACCTTTAAGCACTCACAGGCTCCCAAAACAAGAGGCTGGCTCTCTGGAGAGAGTCTGGAATAATCAGCTATATTATTACATATTTATAGTATGTGAACTCTTTAAAAATGCTGCTGCAGGAGAAAGGCATTAATTTATGGCACTGCATCTGCCTGAGAGGATATAATATATTCAGGAGGAAAAATAAGAAAAAAAAAATATATAATCAAAATATAATATTTCCATATAAAAATATCTGAGGAGAAAATATGTTGAGATCACCTGGGTTAGAATGACACCAGCTGCGAGGTGTGTGTGGGGGGGAAATAAAGGCACTATTTCTGGGGGAAAATAATTCCTGTTGCTCTCCAGCCCTGCTTTGGGATGAACTTTGGGATGAATCCACACCCAGGAGGTGCAGAGTCAGAGATATTCTGGCAGTTCCTTTCCAGCTGGGGGTCGTGGGATGGACTCAAGGCCTGGGCACGGCTGCACGGCTGTCAGCACCACCGGAATTCCATCGGGATTTTGGGATGGAACAGCAGCTCACAGCCCCACAGCCTGCTCCCCTGGAGGATGGGGTTTAGCTCAGTTATTCCTGCTACTCAGGAAAAGCAAGACAGCCCCTTGTGCCCCTGGAAATGAAGGGATTTGGGATCAACACCTCCCGCCCGAGCGGGGTCCAGGCAACTCCATGACTGATGGATCCAACAGGAGAGATCAGGTGGCCAAGACATCCCTGTGCATGAATCCCAGTGCCCCCATCAGCACCCAGGGGCTGGCCTGGAGCCCCCCCAGCCCCCCTGGAGCCCCCCCAGCCCCCCTGGAGCCCCCAGACTCACGTGCAGGATGTTCCTGACGTTGACCACGGTCAGGTTGTGCTGCTTGGCTCCGTCCTCCAGGGTGCGATCCAGGGTGTCATCCAGCTTGATGTCACAGGACAGAGGCCTCTCCTCTTCCTCCTCCTCCTCCTCCTGGCTCTTCCCTTCTCTTTTCCTTTTGGTTGCCTTCCTCCTCCTCTTCCTCCTCTCCGTGTCCTCCCCGTCCTGCTCCTCTGAAGGCGAGCAGAGACGGGATCTAAGCACGCAGCTGCTTCAGGACTTTAAAAACCAACACAAACCAGAACCCTGCAGCAAAACCTCCCCCTGCCGACGGGAGGCCACCCAAATGGAGAGGTGGGAAGGGCCCCAAGGAGCAGAAAGCCTTCTGGCTGATGGATTCAAACGCTGCAGGGCCTGACTGCCACTCACCAGGCCGGG
The DNA here is from genome assembly GCA_035583135.1 of Lophotriccus pileatus. Taxonomy (NCBI): domain Eukaryota; kingdom Metazoa; phylum Chordata; class Aves; order Passeriformes; family Tyrannidae; genus Lophotriccus; species Lophotriccus pileatus. Next base: position 2,704,949 of record JAWWES010000071.1, read on the forward strand.
CGTTCTTCGGTGGCTTCGCCGGGGGGGGGTTTCTCCCAACCACCAGGGAGCTCCTCCCGGGAGATTCGGGGCTTTCAGCAGGATGTGGGTCCCTCTGGGAACTCACTTCCACCTCAGTGAACAGCTTGGGGATCTTCCCTGCAAACAGCACACAGCAAGCCCTGCTCAGACGTGCCGGGGCCAAGCTGAGACACAGAACTTTTATCACGGCCCAAACACACAATGCAGCAGGAGTCTCAATAAATTAAACACACAAACACATCAAATCTGGCACAGGCAGCCCCTGACAGGCACCCAGGGGGACTCAACACCTGGACACTTCCAGGGATGAGGGAGGGAAAGGTTGGGAAAAGGGGAAAATAGATAAATAAATAGATAAATAACCAGAGAGGCAGGTAAATAAATAAACAGATAGATACCTAAATAAATAAATAACCAGAGAGACAGATAAATAACCAGATAGATAAATAAGTAGCTAACCAGAAAACCTCAGGCCCCAAAGCCACCCTCCCCAGTACCTTCCACCAGGGATGGGGAAGAGCTGGGTAAAGGAAACTCCCAGGCCCCCAAGAACTCCTCCCTGGTACGTTCTGACAGGGATAGGGGGGAAGTGGTGGGAAAGGGGCCCGTTTTCATGCTAAACTGTAACACTTCAGGAGGAAATAAATAAATAGATAGATAAATAGATAATTTTTCCATCTATCTAACTAATAACAGCCACCACAACCCCCCAGGCCCCAAACCCCCCCCCATCCCCGGTACCTTCCGCGGGGCTGCCGGGTCCCACCGCCACCTCCGCCCTGCCGGGGGGTTTTCTAGAGGCCTCTCCCTGCCCCTTCCCCGCCGCTCTCCCGGACCCGGACCCGGACCCGGACCCTCCGCCGCCATCTCCGCCGTCCCCGGGCCCCGCCGGCTCCGCGTCCTCCGCCGCCGCCGCCGCCCGGCGCTTCTTGCAGGGCAGCATCTTCAGCGCCAGCGCCATCCCGGGCCGGGCCGGGCCGGGCCGGGGGAGAGGCGGAATCCCGGCGCGGGTCCCGCTCCCGACGATCCCGATCCCGCTCCCGATCCCAGGAAACGGAAGCTCCCGGCGCTCCCTTCCCCCCGCTCCGCGCATGCGCCGCCGGTGACGCGACCGGTCCCTCCTGGGATGGCGAAGGGGGGGGGAGGAACCGGGAGCGACCCCCCCGCCACCGTCACCGTCACCGTCACCAACACCGGGGCGGCTCCGCTGCGACTCCCCGAACACGCCCCAGCACCCCCCGCACGGCCCTCAGTTCATCCCCTCCGCACCCCGCACCACCCCGCGGTACCATCGGGGGTTCCCCCCCCCCATCCTCCCGTGGAGCCTCCCGGTGCTGCCGCCGTCGCATCGCGCTGGGGGGGGGGGGGGTGTGTTAATTAAAATTAATTAATTAATTAAACGCACCGGGCACTCACTCACACACTCACATACACACACGCGAGAGCCTTTTCGCCCCCTCATCCCCCCCCACCCCCCCCGGGCAGTTGCCGAGTCACGGCCGGGCGGGGCCGGGCCGGGCGGGGCGGGGCCGGGCGGGGCGAGCGCCGCAGCGGGACCAGTCGCCAGCTCCTGCATCCCCGGCCCTGCCACACGGAGCGGCAGCATCAGCAGCATCATCCTCCTCCTCCGCACCACCTCCCCCCCTTCCCCGGGCCCCGCACCTCCCCCCCTTTCCCCCCCCCGGGCGCCGGGGCCACCATGGCCGAGATCACCAGCGTCCGCCCCGGCTTCGGTGAGTGGGGGCCGGGGAGGCGGCGAGGGGACCCCCCGCGGGAGGAGCCGCCGGGGCCGGGCCGTGCTCGGCGACAGCGACAGCGCCATCGGTGCCGGTCCCTCCGCCCCTCCCCGCCGGCCGCGGCCCCTCATTATCCCCGAGCATCCCTCGGCATCCCCCGAGCATCCCGCGGTCCCTCCGCTCCCGGGGGCGGCCCGGGGTGATGCCGAGCCCCCCCCGCCCGCCGCTGGGGCGGTGCCAGCGCTCGGGGCCGGGGGTCGTGGGGAGGGGGTGGGGGAGCGGGTTTGCGGCCGGGGCTCGGGATGACGTGATGTCTGTGCCGGGCCGCGCCCGCGCCCCGGCCCTTTGTTCGCGCTCCCGGGGGGCGGCTGCGGCACCGGCACCGGCCGCACAAGGCGGGGCCCGACCGGGCCGGCCGGGGGGTGCCGCGGGGGCGGCCGGAGAAGGGGAGGAGGGGGGTCCCGCAGCCCCCCGGAGCGCCGGTGGGGCCCGGGCGGAGTCGGGAGCTGGTCCCGGGAGCTCCGCGGAAAGGATGGAGAAGCTCCAAATCCCCCGCGGGGAGAAGGGCCCGGACCTTGCCGGGCCCAAGCCGGGAAGGTTTTGCCGAGAATCCTGGATTTTAAGATGGTTTTGGTTTTTTTTTTTTTTGCTGCAGCCGCGGGGTGAGGAGGGCGGGGATCGCGGCGCTGGGTGGGGGTCGGGGGATTCCTCCTGAACACCCAAAGGGATGCTCTGTGTGTCCTCCAGCACCCGCCTGACCTTCCCCTCGGACCTCCGGCCCCGTGGTCACAGCTCTCCCTTTAAATCCTTAAGTACCCATCCCAATTGCTCCATCCTCCACCATTTATTTGGTGGCCAAGTCCACTCACTCACCTCTTCCCTTCTGGCTTCCCTGGAATCCCAGAGCCACGTGCTGTCACCATCCCAGCGCTGGCCATTGGGGTTTCATCGGGAAACATCCATTTTTACGGGAGATTTTCCCGTGATTTTGGTTTTTTTTTTTTTTTTTTGAGTTTGGTTTCAATTAAACCCTCGGAGCAAAGTTTGGATAAAAGGGCAGAGAGTTCTGCTCTGCTGGAAGGAGGTGCTGGCCCTTGGTGGCATTTCAGGTGGCCACTGGCATTGGAAGGGATGGGGTGGGACATGGTAAAACCCTCTTTTCTCATGAGGCTCTTTGCCACAGACCATCCTGGGAGCCACATTTAAGAGTTGAGAGAATATTTAAGGGTTGAGAGGATATTTAAGGGCTGAGAGAATATTTAATATTTAAGGGTTGAGAAAATAGTTACAAGTTGAGAGAATATTTAAGGGCTGAGAGGATATTTAAGAGTTGAGAAAATGTTTAAGGGTTGAGATAATTCGATGGAAGAAAGAGCACAGGGGCTTATTTGGTGGTTTTTGGTGCTGCTCCTGAAATTGCCCCCCTCAGAGGTGCAGGAAATGGAGGTACAGGAGCTGATTCTGTGAGGACACGACAGGAACAAAACACACAGGAAGAATAAGAATAAAGAATTAAGAATAAGAATAAAGAATTAAGAATAAGAACAAGAATAAGAAAGGAGTTTCAGCATTCTTCTTGAATGTCCACCAAAGCTTTTAGCAGCTGAGTTGTCTTCAAATGAGCTGTTTAACAACACTCGCCTCGTTTTAGAGAGGGAACATCAAATAACAAACCAGAGTTGATTTTTTAGGGGGGGTGTTTTGTCAATATTATAAATCCCTCTTGCTTCAGTTCCTTCAGCCCCAGGCTCTGTTTGCAGGTTTTTGGTGAGGAAATGGTTGGTAAGAAAAGAGATGTGGGGTTAAAGGGCTTTTTTTTTGGTGTGCTGGCTCCCAAAAAAAACCCACCCAAAAATGGCTTTAAAACCAGGAATGCAAAAATAAGTTCTGTGAAAAGTCTGGCTCTGCTTTCCCTAAAAACTCCCACCAAAAAAAACCTGAAGGCAGCAAAAAATCCCCCCCACACACCTTTTCCTTCCCTTCTAGGACTGACCAGTCCTTCTCCTTGTGTTCCACCTGCTCCCCATCCTCCATCCAGTCCAAATATTCCAATCCTTGGGCTGGAATTGCTGAGGGATGTCAGTCCAGGCTTGGTAAAACCTCTCCAAAGCCATCCATTAAGGAAACAACCAGCGTGGCCGCTAAAAATAAACACGGGGAAGGGGGTGGGGGGTGTTTTATTCCGCCCTGCCATGACTGGAGAACAGAAATCGGCCGGAGATCTCGATAAAAAACATCAAATAATCCCTAAATCCAAGCCTGGGATTTCAAACAAACAAAAAAAAAAACCCCAAACAAACCATTTCAGGGCAAGGTGTTGTTGTAAGGAACGGCTCACGAGGGATAACTGGGCTCCAGCCTTTCCAGCCACGTCCCTCGATGTTGTGAAAACAGAATTGTGTAACGTTTCTGAGCCAGGGCGTTGGGGGGAAGGAAAAAAATAAATAAATGAGAGCAAGTGGCTCCTGCACCTCGAGAAAGCCGCGTTCCTATGGAGATGCTGGTGAGGAGGGAGCCGGGTTTGGCAAGAGAAGGCAAACAGGCTGGTTCGAAATCCTCGGCACACGGCGGGGAGGGAGGGAGGGAGGGAGGAGGAAAGGAGGAATAAACACGGCTCAGCAGGGATAAACCCGCAGGTGGGGAAAAAAAGAGGGGAAGGAGCTTCCAGGGGGAGGTTTTGGCGCCCAGATGGTGGGATTGGGAGCACCCCCCTTGGCTCTTGGAGGGCTCTGAGCGCGTTGTCTCCCCGCAGACGTGTCCCCCGTGGTGGCAGGGCTGATCGGCGCGACCGTGCTGGTGGTCTCCGTCTCGGTCACGGTGTTTGTGTGGACATGCTGTCACCAGCAGGCCGAGAAGAAGCACAAGAACCCGCCCTATAAGTTCATCCACATGCTGAAGGGCATCAGCATCTACCCCGAGACGCTGAGCAACAAGAAGAAGATCCACCGGCTCCGCCGAGACAAGGAGGCCGGGAGGGGGAACCTCGCGGCGGGAGCGGCCGAGTCGGGGCTGCTGGGCCCCGAGGCGACCCCGGCCGGCCCCGAGGCGGCCCCGCGCGTGGAGCAGCTCCCCATCCGCGTGGACTACGGCGACGAGCTCAGCCCGGCGCAGAGCCTGACCCCGGCGGGCAGCAAAACCTCCTCGCCCTCCTCGCCGGGCGACGACGTGACGCTGGGCGAGCTGGCCTTCTCGGTGGACTACAACTTCCCCAAAAAGGCCCTGGTGGTCACCATCCAGGAGGCCCGCGGGCTGCCCGTGATGGACGAGCACACGCAGAGCTCCGACCCCTACATCAAGATGACCATCCTGCCCGACAAGCGGCACCGCGTCAAGACCCGGGTGCTGCGCAAGACGCTGGAGCCGGTGTTCGACGAGACCTTCACCTTCTACGGCATCCCCTACAGCCAGCTGCAGGACCTGGTGCTGCACTTCCTCGTGCTCAGCTTCGACCGCTTCTCCCGCGACGACGTGATCGGGGAGGTCGTGGTGCCCCTGGCCGGCGTGGACCCCAGCACGGGCAAGGTGCAGCTGGCCAGGGAGATCCTCAAGAGGAACATCCAGGTGAGCCGCGGGGTCTCCGGGAGGAGCTCCTCAAAAAAAGGCCTTAACGTCGTTGGGAAATTTAGGTTGGGTTTTTAAGTGTCGAGTTCTCCGGGATGAGCTTCCTATTTCTTAAAAGCCATATTTAATTTGAAAAATTAGATGATTTTTAAGTGTTGAGTTCTCCAGGAGAAGCTCCTTAAAAGCCATCTTTAATTGGAAAATTAAATAAGTTTCTGAGTGTTGAGTTCTCCAGGATGAGCTGCTTACAAGCCAAGTTTCACTGGAAAATTTAGATATCTTTTAAGTGTTGAGTTCTCCAGGATGAGCTTCCTATTTCTTAAAAGCCATATTTAATTTGAAAAATTAGAAGATTTTTAAGTGTTGAGTTCTCCAGGAGAAGCTCCTCAAAAGCCATCTTTAATTGGA
>JAWWES010000071.1:2710774-2723627 GCA_035583135.1 Lophotriccus pileatus
TTTTAAGTGTTGAGTTCTCCAGGAGAAGCTCCTCAAAAGCCATCTTTAATTGGAAAATTAAATAAGTTTCTGAGTGTCGAGTTCTCCAGGATGAGCTGCTTAAAATCCGTGTTTCACTGGAAAATTAGATAAGTTTCTAAGTGTTGAATTCTTAAGTGTTGAATTCTCAAGGATAAGTTTTTAAAAGCCATCTTTAATTGGAAAATTTAGATAATTTTTAAGTGTTGAATTCTCCAGGAGAAGCTCCTTAAAAGCCAGATTTCATTGGAAAATTGAGTAAGTTCCTGAGTGTTGAATTCTCAAGGATTTTTAAAATATTTTAAAGATTTATTTTAATTTTAAAAAAAAGGTGGAAAGGAGATTTAAATCAAAATAGATTTGAACAAAGGGGCAGGTTGTTTAACATTTATTAGTCAGTTTACTTCGGTGTCAGGGCTCAGAAATCTGCAGTCATTCCACAGGGTCACTGAACAAGGTTTGCAATTGCCAGGGAGCTTCCAAAAATCCGGGATACAGAGCATTCCCACAGATTTCCAACAGGCAATTTGAGAATGAAAATCACTTCCAAGGAGAACCCCAGAATCCCAGAGAGGTTTGGGTTGGAAGGGACCTCAAAGATCATCTCATCCAACCCAAAATCCAGTGGGATTTGAGCTCCCAAACCCCCCAGTCCCAAAATCCAGTGGGAATTTGAGCTCCTAAACCCCTCACTCCCAAAATCCAGTGGAATTTGAGCTCTCAAACCTCTCACACCAAAATCCAATGAGAATTTGAGCTCCTAACTCCCCCCAGACCCAAAATCCAGTGGGATTTGAAATCCCAAAACCCTCAGACCCAAAATCCAGTGGGATCTGAGCTCCCAAACCCATTCAATGGGATTTGGGCTCCCAAACCCCTCAGACCCACAGTCCAGTGGAATTTGAGCTCCCAAGTCCCACAAAACCCAAAATCCAGTGGGATTTGAGCTCCCAACACCCCGAAAACCCAAAATCCAGTGGGAATTTGAGCTCCCAAACCCCCCAGTCCCAAAATCCAGTGGTAATTTGAGCTCTCAAACCTCTCACACCAAAATCCAATGGGAATTTGAGCTCCTAACTCCCCCCAGACCCAAAATCCAGTGGGATTTGAAATCCCAAAACCCTCAGACCCAAAATCCAGTGGGATCTGAGCTCCCAAACCCATTCAATGGGATTTGGGCTCCCAAACCCCTCAGACCCACAGTCCAGTGGAATTTGAGCTCCCAAGTCCCACAAAACCCAAAATCCAGTGGGATTTGAGCTCCCAACACCCCGAAAACCCAAAATCCAGTGGGAATTTGAGCTCCCAAACCCCCCAGTCCCAAAATCCAGTGGTAATTTGAGCTCTCAAACCTCTCACACCAAAATCCAATGGGAATTTGAGCTCCTAACTCCCCCCAGACCCAAAATCCAGTGGGAATTGGGCTCCTAAACCCATTCAGTGGAATTTGGGCTCCTAAACCCCTCACTCCCAAAATCCAGTGGGATCTGAGATCCCAAAACCCTCTGACCCAAAATCCAGTGGGATTTGAGCTCCCAAACCCACTCAGTGGAATTTGGGCTCCTAAACCCCTCACTCCCAAAATCCAGTGGGAATTTGAGCTTCCAAACACAAAGTCCAGTGGGATTTGAGCTCCTAAACCACTCCAGACCCAAAATCCAGTGGGATTTGACCTCCCAAACCCCCAGACCCACAGTCCAGTGGGATCTGAGCTCCCAAACCCACTCAGTGGAATTTGGGCTCCTAAACCCCTCACTCCCAAAATCCAGTGTGATTTGAGCTCCCAAACCCCACCAAACCCAAAATCCAGTGGGATTTGAGCTCCCAAACCCAAAATCCAGTGGGATTTGAGCTCCTAAACCATTCCAGACCCAAAATCCAGTGGGATTTGAGCTCCCAACCCCCACCAAACCCAAAATCCAGTGGGATTTGAGCTCCCAAACCCAAAATCCAGTGGGATTTGAGCTCCTAAACCACTCCAAACCCAAAATCCAGTGTGAATTTGACCTCCCAACTCCCCCGCTCCCAAAACCCAGCGGGGCCATTTGAGCTCCCCCAAACCCGAGGCCGCCTTTTCCTGACGGAATTCCTTGTTGTTCCCGTTCCCACCCCTCCCTTTCCCAGAAGTGCATCAGCAGGGGGGAGCTGCAGGTCTCCCTGTCCTACCAGCCCTCGGCGCAGAGGATGACCGTGGTGGTGCTGAAAGCCCGGCACTTGCCAAAGATGGACATCACCGGCCTCTCAGGTAGAAGCTATTTTCTCCAGCTTGGAATATTTTATTTTGGGGAGGGGGGAGGGAAAAATAAAACAACCCCTCTTGTCCCCTTTCCCACCCTCCAAGTGGAGCTGCAGCTCTTCTGGTTCTTTGGGGGGGACCTTGTGGCTCAGGGAATGAGGGACAGGAGGAGAGGGAACGGCCTCAGGGGGGACATCAGCAGGAATTTCCCCCTGGAAAAGGTGGTCAGGCCTGAATTTAAAGATAAAGGCACTTTCCCCTTCAAAATCAAAAAGGAGAAGCTCTCCCTGAGTGTTCTCCAACCAGGGGATGAATTTTTTCCAGTCCAGCTCAAACTCGTTTCTGCTAGATTAAAAACACACCAAAAAAAGGTGAAAAATGAGCCTCTCAGCTCCAAAACTTGTGTGAAATGAGGGAAAAAAAAAAAGAAAAAAGAAGCCCTCAGTGCCTGGTGTCTCCATTGTAATCCCCAACAAGTGTCTGCATCAAGGGAGGCTTTGTCTTAAACTTCCTTCCCTCCCAGCAGATTCTTTATTTATAATTAAGTGAATTTGTTCAGTTGGTGATTATTTGGGTTATAATTTAAAAAAAAAATCCAGCTAATTGAGCTACTTGGCTGCTGAATTTTAGAGCCCTGTTGGAAAACTTTAAAAACTAAGATAATTTAACTCCTTACTTTAGAACTTCACCGAATTTTGGAGCCCTTGTTGGGAAAAATTGTGCTTTGAAAGACCCCAGTGTTTCAGGCAGCCCTGAGCCATGTGGGATACAAACAGTGGGTTATAATTAAAAATAATCCAGCTAATTGAGCTACTTGGTGGCTGAATTTTATAGCCCTGTTGGAAAAATATATAAACTAAGATAACTGAGCTCCTTACTTTAGAACTTCACTGAGTTTTAGAGCCTTGTTGGGAAAAATGATGCTTTCCAGGATCCCAGGATTTCAGGCAGCCCCAAGCCAGGTGGGATACAAACAGTGGGTTATAATTAATAATAATAAAGATAATTGAGCTCCTTACTTTAGGACTTCAGTGAATTTTAGAGACCTTGTTGGGAAAAGTTATGCTTTGCAGGACCTCAGAGTTTCAGGCAGCCCTGAGCTGTGTGGGATACAAACAGTGGGTTATAATTAATAATAATCCAGCTAATTGAGCCACTTGGCTGCTGAATCTTAGAGCCCTGTTGGAAAACTAAGATAATTGAGCTCCTTACTTTAGGATTTCACTGAATTTTAGGAGCCTTTTTGGGAAAAGTTATGCTTTGAAGGGTCGCAGAGTTTCGGGCAGCCCCTTTTGGGATACAAACAATGGGTTAAAATTAAAAATAATCCAGCTCATTGAGCCGCTTGGCTGCTGGATTTTGGAGCCCTGTCAGACAAGCAGCCCCTCTGCCATCCCCCCAATTCCCCCCACCCTCGGGCTGTGTTATGAGTCCCCCCTCCCCCTCCCAGCAGACCCCTACGTCAAGGTGAACGTCTACTACGGGCGCAAGCGCATCGCCAAGAAGAAGACCCACGTCAAGAAGTGCACCCTGAACCCCGTCTTCAACGAGTCCTTCATCTACGACGTGCCCTCCGAGCTGCTGCCCGACGTCAGCATCGAGTTCCTGGTCATCGACTTCGACCGCACCACCAAGAACGAGGTGGTGGGGCGGCTGATCCTGGGCGCGCACAGCGGCACGGCCGCGGGCGCCGAGCACTGGCGGCAGGTCTGCGACGGCCCCGGCAAGGCCGTGGCCAAGTGGCACGGCCTGAGCGAGTATTAAAGCAACAAGCAGAGAGAGAGAGACCTTCCCCTTCTTCCTTTCCCTTTTCCCTCCACCCCCCCAAATTTTAGAACATCACCTTTTCGGTTTTTTTTAGCTGTAGGACTAAAACCGCAACTTTTCGTCCGGGCGAGGTCGGTTCTCTTTGGTGACGTGTGGGGGTTTTTGTTTCCTGTTCTTCTGTTTGTTTTTTGGGTTTTTTTAGTTTTTTTTTTTTCCACTTTTCTTTCTTTTTCTTTCTTTTTCCTTTCGCAGGGCGCTAAAAGAGAAAAACGTTTAAAAAAAAAAATTAAATATATAATAATTATGGAAGGGCGTTAAGTGACAAAAAAAAAAACACACAAAAAAAACACACAAAAAAAAAGAGGTACCACAGATATTATATAATAACAGTGTAATCACGCTATTGCATGCCTAATAAAACTGAAATTAGTAGAACTGCCAGTATCAAGTCGCAGGTTTTAATGCAGTTATCTGTCACTATGGAAGTTGTGTTTCGTGCCGAGCTGTCTCTGCTGGTATTCACCAAGACTGGCCTGTCTTTATTGGGCTTCTCCCCCTTCCCTCACCCCCTCCCCTTCCCCGATTTCTGGGTTCTGCTGTTTAACCTCTGGTTTCTTGTTGGTTTGCCTGCCCACGGGTTCTGTTCTGGGCTGGGCTGGGAAGCCCCAGCCCCTTTTCCAGGGCGAGCTGGGTGAGAATTCCACGCTGGCACAAGAGGGAAACACAGGGAAGAGGGCAGTGGCCTCCAGGGAAGCAGCAGTTCTGTTATCAGGCGCTGAAATCCTTGGCTTTTTTGGGGAGCTGGAAGGTCACAACACCCAAGACCCGCCTCTCGAATCCAAAGCCCGGCCGGTCCCGCTGCTTTTGCCGCCTGGAAGTCCCACAGGATTCCAAAGAACTCTGGGGAAACTCTGCTTGGATTTCGGTTTTATTTAACCCCCATCCCTCTCCCCACCCCAGGGAGGAAAACTCCCCCCAACTGTTAAACACTGGAATAAATTCCCGGCTGATCAAATTCCGCCCCTGGGAATGGGCTGGGATGGGGGGGAAGAGTTTTGTGTGCGAGGGGGTTGCGAAGGTTCCCTTCACCCACCTCGAGTCAGCTGCTAAAAGGGGAGCAAACCAGGAGGCAAAGCCTGGCACTCAGAGGGAGCTGCATGAAGATAAAATTTGGGAGCGGCTGCCTCGGGGTGAGGGGGAGATAAGGGGTTAATTCACGGACCAGCAGCGAATAATTGGCGGCAAAAAGTGCCCGGGGAACGGAGCAGGGAATTGTCAGAGCTGAAAAGAAACCCCCTCGTGGGGAGAAGTTTGGCCCTCCTTTATGGCCAGCGGGGGTTTCTGCCTGAGGGGAGAGTCGGTTTTTGGGGTGTCTGAAAACCCTTCCGAGCTCCGGGCTCTTGGTGGCCCAGGGGAGGAATTCCCATCGCCACCACCCCTTGGAAGTGGCTGCAGATCCGTTGAAATCCTCGTGGTTTTTGGTTTGGTTTGGTTTTTTGCACTAAGCTGAAATTTAGCGACGGCCACGAACTTCCCCTCTCCAAACATGCTTTCCAACACCGCTCCCAAACCCAAAAATCTGACTGGGACCTTAAAAAAACCCAAACAGCAACAGAATTTCCCCCTTCCCTCTCCCAAATCCCCCCCCTCGGTGTGAAAAGCATGTGGGAGCCTCGGTGATTCCTTTAGTTGCAAAGGAAAGATGAATTTCTTGTCAAGGAAACATGCTCAGGGTAAATAGATTTAGGCTGTCGGGCAGGTAGGAGTAGCTCCAACACTCTCCTGGAATAATAGGGGAACTGAAGATGTGCAGAGAGAGAGATATATATATATTTTTGAGACATAAAATAGACGGGAAGTGACAGCAGACTTCACTGTAAAAATCTCCCGGGTGTGGTTCTTCTTTACCTTGTGTCTTCTATCGTTAAAAAATAAAAAAAATAAAAAAAAAAAAAGAACTTGGACATGTGTGGGGAAGAAAAAATAAAGATAAAAACACGCCAAAAAAAAATATAAAAACACGCAAAAAAAAATCACGCAAAAAAAATAAAAAAAAAGAGGAAAAAATTAATTAAAAAAGGGTAAAAAAAATATAAAAAACTAACTTTCCAACCTGTGTGCATAACGCTGTCAGCTAACCTACATCCTGTAACGCTACCTTGTATGTCGGGTTTGGTAACGCACATCGAGCGTGCAAAATAAAAACTAAAACCACTTTAGAGGAGCTCCAGTGCTGTGAGGGAAAGGGAAGGGAGGGGGGCGGGAAAAGCTGCTCCAGGAATTCCAGGGAGCTGCTGGATGAACCTCGGGACAAACCGCAGCGGGATCCCGGGAAATCGGGGGTTAAAATTAAAGCAAGGGATGGGGTGGGGGATTTTTGGGGTGATTTTTGGCCTGGAGGGAGGAGGGAGATCATTCCCGAGGGTCTAGAGCGGCAGGACAAGGGGGGGAATGGCTTCCAGGTTTAAATGGGATGTTGGGAAGGAATTGCCCCCTGGAAGGGCCTGGCAAGGGTTATTCCATGGGTTATTCCATGGGTTATTCCATGGGTTATTCCATGGGTTATTCCCCATTCCTTGCTCGTTGGAATAAGAGGATCTTGGATGTCCCTCCCCATCCCACTCCAGGATCCTCTGGTTATTCCATTCCATATCCCAGCACCACCTTCCTCAGCCCATCCCAAAAATCGCTGGGAATGGATGTTCGTGGACTGAGTATCCATCAGCTGAATCCAAGAAAAAAGGATGGGAAAAGGCGCCGTTTCACTGCGGAATTTGCAATCCAGGGGCATTCCCGGATCCCTGGGAATCCTCCAGGGCCGTTTTTCCCCAGGGATGCGGCTCCCGGGGACTTGTTTTCCCGCAGCTGCCCCGTCAGCACCGCCCGGAGCCGGGCACGGAGCCCAGCCTTGGAAAACCCAACAGCCCCGGGCTGGGTTTCCCCAGCAACAGACTCTTTATTTTTTGGGGAGCTTTGTTTTCTGGTTTCTTTTATTGTGCAAAAAGGGAGAGGGAAATAAAAAAAAATCGATCTCTGCTCCATCCAGGCTGGAAAAACCGGCTGGTTTCTGGTTCTTCCACCCAGCTCCAGAATAAAGAAATAAAGGGATTTGCATGAGAAAGAGAGGGAGGAGGAAGGAAAGAAAGGAAAGAAAGTAAGGTGGGAAGGGAAAGGGAAGGAAAGGGAAAGGGAAAGGGAAAGGGAAAGGGAAAGGGAAAGGGAAAGGCTGGTGTGGACCACAAATACTGTGGATTTCCCTCTGGCTCATCCCAAAAGGGCTGAAGTGGGGGAATCCTTCGGGAAAAAGAACAATCAGCCCTGGGAGGGGGGCACAGGGACACTGGTTTGGGAAGGGGGAGGTGGGGTTTGAGTCCCAGCATCCTCAGGACACGCTGATTTCAAACAGGGCCAAGTGCTGGACCCGCCTGTCCCCAAAAAACACGGGCAAAGGTACCCTGGGAATGTTCACTTCCATTTGAATTAAACGTTTTTAACGTAGCCAAGCGAGGAAACTCCTCACAGGGACGTCCCCACCCTGGGCAGGGCCTGGAGGGGCCAAAATCCAGAGCTCAGGGCACGTCCCGAGGGTCAAACCTTGTCCTGCCCCTTCCAACACGAGCCCAGCAGGAAAAAAAGAGTCACAAAGTGCAACAAAACCTCCTTTAAAACACCTTTAAAACATCCCACTGGATGCCCCGTTCACCTGCAGATGAACCCACAGGTGTTAATTTCTTTAATTAAACCCCCCAGGTGTTAATTCTCTGCGGAGAACTCCTGAATTCCCAAACAACTCTTGACACCCAACGGCTCCAGAGGGGGGTTATTCCTCCCTCAGCACTCCCAGGCCCTTTTCAACCCCACCCTGGATTGACACACCCGAGGCAAGGAGCTTGTATTAAAAATCATATATATATATATATATATATAATGTCAAATAAAACACCCAGCCCTGTGTCCAGACCTCCGTGGGTGGCGAAAAATAAAAACCTCTGCGTCAAAACACAACAAAAACCAAATCAGATCCAAAAGAAAGTGCTCTCTGCTGTCCTGGGCCCTCAGGGGGGATCAGGGAACCCCCAGAACCGCCTGGCAGGGCTCAGGAAAGGCACGGAATCGGGAATGTGGAGCTCCAGGCCTTCAGTGCCGACTGAAGACCCTCAGGTAGCGCCAGGAGAGTCTGAAATTCCGGACAATCTGGATTGTTCTCGGCCTTTGTCCAACCACATGTTGCTTTTAGGGTAGTTATACTGTGATCACAGCACTGGCAAAGGAGGTGAGGGGTGGAAACCCACCCCTCCCCCCAAAAAAAATTCAGTTCAAACGTAAAAACTCAGCCAAATTCCTCGTTTGTGTTTCAATCCCGCACGAGGGAAATGATCTGGAAACTGAATTCCCAGCCCTGTTTTGGGGCTTTTACACGTGGTTTGCTCCCAACAGCCAAACCCTCAGAGGGGCACCAGGCACCTGATCCCAAAACTGGTGTGGAGTCAATCCCCTCAAAGGCTCTTTTGACCCTCTCAGGATCAACCACCTGCCGAGTTTTTTAATGGAACAAACTGGAAACGACCAGGAGTGCTGTTCCAGCTCTCCAGTGCAATCCCAGCAGGGAAAATGTGCCTATTTCTGCACAGGGAGATGGGATATGAGGATTAAACGCTGCAATGGGAGGTGCTGGAGCCCCTGGGGGTGTTTGGAAGGATGGGATCGTCGTGGTGGGACTCAAGGACCTCAGAGGTGTTTTCCAACCTCCTCAATTCCATGATTCTGACTGGTCCAGGTCCCACCCACACTGCTGACGAGCTGGGACCGCTCAGGTGAACTTTGCACGATTATTCCACTTCGGTTTTGCCTTGAAAAGCCCCCAAATCTCCTCGGGGAGAAGACAACAAACCCAGCCCAGCCCCGCTCAGCGACCTCCTCAATCGGAGCTCCGGGGCGGTTCCTCCGGAGAGCAGCTGGTGCCAACAGCCAGGAAAATGAGGAATTCTGCTGGTTTGGGGGCAGCTCCAGCCCCGTCTCACCCAGCCCAGCTCCCAGCCTGGCTCCACAAACGCAGGGAGGGGGCCACGAACCCGGGGTGGGGGAAAAAACGGCCACAAGCAGGAGTGAAACCGTCGCCGTGCCCCGAGTCCAAGATCCAGAACCAAGGGAATCTCATCCTAAACAGAAACAGTTGGGCAAGAAGTCAGTGGCTCCCTCCCGGAGTCCCCTCGGGGTGGTGGGGTGGGGGGGAGGGGGTTTCATTCCGTTCTCCCACGGGAGCTTCTCCCCCCAAAGCCCCCGGCTCAGGTGACCGAGTCCTTCTTCCGTCGGAAGGGCGACTTCAGCCTCTTCCACACGCTGCTCTTGGGCTTGGATTTCCTCTCCAGGGCCACCACGGCCTCCCTCTCCTTGCGGCGGATCTCCCGCACCAGGGCGTGGAAGACGTCGTCGATGTAGTAGCGGTACGCGGCCGAGGTCTCGAAGAAGGGGCAGTTGAACTCCCGTGCCAAGGCTGAGCCTTCCTCCTTGGAGACCTGGAGGAGAGGGAACAATTCCAGGCGCAGAATGGCACCTCTGGAACTGGTTTTCCAAGGCATGTTTCCCTCTCCCCCCCTCCAACAAGGGAAGCTTTGCTCCCAAGCTGTTTTCCCACAGAGGGCAGTTGCTGCTTTCTCCTTCCTTTCTCCATCATTTTTGCATCCTTATCCAAGTTCTCCTTTATTATGCTGGAGCATCTCCTTTAGAATCATGGAATGCTTTGGGTCGGAAAGACCTTACAATCAACTAATTCCAGCCCCCTGCCACGGGCAGGGACACCTTCCACCAGCCCAGGTTGCTCCAAGCGCTGTCCAGCCTGGCCTTGGACACTCCCAGGGATCCACAGCTTCTCTGGGCAAGCTGTGCCAGGGCCTCCCCACCCTCCCAGGGAAGAATTCCTTCCTTATATCCTATCTAAACCTGGAAGCCTCTGGAAAGCCACAATCAGGTCACTCCAGAGCCTCCTCCTCTCCGGGCTGAACCCCCCCAGCTCTCCCATCCCCTCCGATCGGCTCCTCCGCAGTCGCTCCAACACCTCCAGGTCCTTCCCCAGGGCTGGGGGGTCTCAGAATCCCCCCTCTTTGCCTCCCCAGGCCCCTCACCTGGCGCAGCTGGGCCAGGTCGGACTTGTTGCCCACCAGCACGGCGGGCGTGTCGTCGGTGCGGCGCACGCGGTAGATGAGCTGCCGGAACTCCCGCACCTCGTGGAAGCTGCGCCGGTCCGTGATGGAGTAGCAGATGATGAAGCCCTCGCCGGCCCTCATGTACTGGTCCCTCATGGCCGTGAACTCCGCCTGGGAGGGGACAGGGAATTCCGGCTCCACGTCACACACAACCCCGTTCCGAAGGTAGAGGATCTCCCACCCGGAATCTCCCACCCAGTCACCGACGTTCCCAGCCCAGGCGCTCCTGGGGTGGCCCAGGAGGGGAGGGAAACCCGCCTGGCATGGGATTGGGAGTTCCCCCGGCACAGATATTCCCATTTTCCACACATTCCCTGTGTTTTTACACCCACTTCCCCTCCCGCCCCAGGTTCAGGTCGGGATCGAAGCCCAGCACCGGGACCGGTTCTGTGTCTGGATCCAGCTGGGGATGGATCCCAGAGGAGCCCAGGGCAGGATCTCGGGGTAGGATCTCGCTGGATCCCAGTTGCCCTCACATTCCTGGGGCTCCAGGTGAACAGCCCTGCAGGGATGGGGGAGGAGGAAGGGGCTGACACAGCCCGGGAAGGGCTGGGAGTAAACTGGGACATGTTGGGAGGGAACCAGAACACCCCAGGAGGGACTGGGACATTCCAGCAGGGACTGGGAAGGGAAGGGAAGGGCTCCCCGGGGGCTGCCCCGTACCTGCCCCGCCGTGTCCAGGATGTCCAGGTTGGCGGGCTCGTCGTCGATGCGGATCCGGATTTTATAGGCGTCCTCTGAACTCCCGGCGCATCCATCGGGAATTGGGATGGGGATAAACCATCATCAGCTCACAGTGACACCCCACAGCCCACTGAGCACCCCACTCTGAGCTCAGCACACCCGAAACCTGCCACCCTCTGCCGAGGTTTGTACAGAAATGTTTCTGCACAGAAATAGTCTGACTGTAAATACGTAAATATTCTGGCTATAAATATATAGATATTCTGTCCATAAATATATAGATATTCTGTCCATAAATATATAAATATTCTGCCCATAAATATATAAATATTCTGCCTATAAATATACAAATATTCTGCCTATAAATAGATATCCTGTCTATAAATATACAAACATTCTGGATATAAATATACAAATATTCTGCCTATAAATAAATAGGGTTATAAATATACAAATACCCTGTCTATAAATACGTAACTATTCTGCCTATAAACATCCAAATATTCTGGCTCCAAGTACATACTCTACCTAGAAATGCATAGATATTCTGCTTATAAGCATATAATTATTTTGTCCATATATTTATAACCATTCTGTAAATATACATTCTGCCTATAAACATATAATTATTGTGGCTATAAATACATAAAATATTCTGTCCCTCCCGGTGGAAGGAAGAGGGGAGGGAGGGATTCTCCTCACCGATGGTGGGATCGTGGTCCTCAGGGAAGCGGTGGCTGATGAACTGCATGGTCATGGCTGGAGGGGAAAACCCGGGACATCATTAGCCCGTTTTGGTTTTGTTTTTATACCCACACCCCCAAACCAGGATCAGGTCGGGATCGAGGTCCCGCAGCGGGACCGGTTCCATGTCTGGATCCAGCTGGGGATGGATCCCAGAAGAGCCCAGGGGAGGATCTCGGGGCAGGATCCCGCTGGATCCCAGTTCCCCTGACATTCCTGGGGCTCCAAGCGAACAGCCCCGCAGGGATGCGGGAGGAGGAAGGGGCTGACACAGCCCGGGAGGGAACCGGGAGATCCCGGGAAGGGCCGGGACAGCCCAGAGGGATGGGGACAATCCAGGGGGACCGGGACACCCTGGGAAGGGCCGGGAAAACCCGGGAGGGGCCGGGACATTCCAGGAAGGGCCGGGACAATCCATGGGGACCGGGATAGCGCAGTGGGACCGGGACACCTCGGGAAGGGCCGGGGCATCCCGGGGGGGAAGCAAGACAGCCCGGGAAGGGCCGGGACACTCCGGCGGGGACAGCACCGAGCCCAGACCCGGGTTTGGGGTCCCCCGGGGCCGGTCCCCCCCCAGCACTCACCGCTCTTGCCGACGCCGCCCGCCCCGAGCATCACCAGTTTGTACTCGCGGTTCTGCCCCGCGCCGGGGCCGCCCGGCCGGGCTCCGGAGTCCATCGCCCCCCCTCCCCTCTCCCTTCCCCCGGTTTCACCACCACCACTTTTCCACGGGTTTTGGCCCGGTTTTTGTTTCGCCGTTTCCCCCTCCCCCGGCTTTTCCCGGCCCCGCTCGCTCAGGCACCGAAATGGCGGCGGCTCCTCCCGGACCCGCCCCGGGCTGGGCTGAGCGGCGGGCGGGGCGCGACGGCGGCTCTGCGGGGACACGGCGGGGACAGGGCCGGGACAGGGCCGGGACACCCCGAAACTGAGGGGGGACACGGCGGGGACAGGGCCGGGACACCCCCGGGATCCCCCATAACCCAGGGGGGACACAGCCGGGACACCCCCGGGACCACCCCCGTAACCGACATGAGGGGCTCCCCCAGCCCCGGGACCCCCCCCAGCCCCGGGAACCCTCCCCTGCCCCAGGAGGTTCCCCCCAGCCCCACATCCCTCTTCCCCCCAGCCCTGTGGCTTCCCCCCTCCCACCCCCAGCTCCGGGGGGCTCCCCCAGCTCTTCTCCCACCCCTGGGATCCCTCC
>JAWWES010000071.1:2725185-2743173 GCA_035583135.1 Lophotriccus pileatus
CCCAGAACTCCCCTCCCAGCCCAGGGGGTGACCCCCTACCCGACATTCCCCCACCACAGCCTTTCCCCAGACCCAGCCCCCCCTCCCAGCCCTGCAGCTCCAGACCCCCAAACCTCCTCCTAGAGCCGGGTTCTCCCCCAGCCCCGTGACCCCCCCAGCCCCACAGCTCCCTCCAGCCCCTCATCCCCTCCTCAGCCCCAGAGTTTCCCACAGCTCCCTCCAGCCCCTTATCCCCTCCCTAGCCCCGGAGTTTCCCACAGCCCCACCCTGGGCCATCCCCCCAGTTATGGGGTCCCCCTGCCCAGGGGCTCCCCTCAGGCTCCAAACCTCACCCAAACACACACAAACCCCCAGGAAGCCGAATATTTATACATTTATTTATAATGAAAGTACGGTTCTCAATTATTTACACCCCAAAAGGAAAGCCCGAGGTCTGCACGGGCGAGCCCCGTCCCGGGTGGGGCGGCAACAACACGCCAGATCCTTAAAAACCACAGCTCCCGTTCCAAAGGCTGCCCTGCAGCAGTCCCAGCGTCCCTGGGAGCGTCACCCCGAGGTGTGGCTGCACTGGGTGCAGTTCGTGTCCGTAACACAATCCAACAGCTCATTCCCAGCTTCCAGGAGCTGCTGGACTCAAGTGCTGCCCTCCCCTCCTTTTTGGGAACCCCCTCGTTGGAACCTTCTGGTTCGGGGTGGAATTGAGGGAATGAGGGAAGAGATGAAGCTCAGGAGGAGGAATTCTGTCCAGCTGCTGGATGGGGGTGAGGTCCAGGGTGACCAGAGGAGATTTAGTACCAGAGCTACAGCGCCAAGTCCGTTTGGGGCAAGATGAACCCATCCAAAAACCTGAGCATTCCCCCCCAGAATGAGAGCCGAGGGGGGTCGGTAAAACCACTTTTCCAAGGAAAAACAAACCCAACAGTGCCGAGTTACAGGAGGATTCTGAAGCAAAAATCGAGAGTTTTCAGAAAGGTCAAGTTTTTCCACAGCTCCTGGGTGTTCCTTCCCTCCGGTGACAAGTCTCAGATGGAAGCTGGGGCAGCAGGAGCACTCAATAAAATGCCAACAGCAAGTGTGGAGCGAAGTCAGTGGCACTGACTCTTCCCTTTGAGTTGTCTTGAAGAAATGGGGACACAGGCTTCCCTGGATCCTCTTTACTTCTCCCTCGTGGAAGGGAGCACACTGCTCCAAACCTTCTCCTTTCAATTGGCAAAAAAAGCTGCCAAAATAAGGATTTCTAAAAACGATGGAGCCCTTCCAAAGTGGTGGGTGGGGTGGGGAGGGGACAGAAAATTGGCTTCTTCAAATGTAAAAACGAGGTGTCTTTTTTTGTTTGTTTTTTTTGCCCAGTCCGTTCTGGAATATCCATGCAATTATTGCTAGAGGGAAGGAGGAGGGGGGGAAACCAGATGGATGCCAAAAGAAAAAAACCACCAAAACTCTTCTGCAGCTTTTAGGGAGCCATCCAGAATGGCATCTGTTGCTTGGCTCTCTGTTGGGAGGAGGGGTATTGGTACCCCAAACTCCAGCCCTGTGAAAAAGTACTTGCGTTTTTATGGCCACCGTGTTCCTCCTCTTCGTCCGACGAGTCTCCCGTGTAGGCCACTAAGCCAAAGCCCTTCTCTCCAGTTTTCATCTTCTTTGCTTGATGATCTAAGGAAAGGGGGGAGGGGAAAAAAAACCAAACCAAACCAAACCAAAACAACCCACCCCACCCGCACACCACCAAACCGCCAGGAGAAATCAATTAAAATAAAAATAAAACCACAACAACGAAGAGATAAAACGCCCCAAAACGAGTTAATAATAATAATAATAACGATGATAATGATAATTAAAAAAAAAAAAAAGATGTTAATTGTCAATTGTTAGTTGTGGACACCAGTTTGAGGTCATCGGTCATCCCGGGAGGAAGGCCCCGCGCAAACGGCAGCAGCGACGGCCGCGCGATCCGTCAGAACCATGGAAGAGAAGAGAGAAACAAGAAAGAAACACACAGAAAAGGCACCGTTAGCAAAGGGGGCCAGGGCAGGGCAGTGTCACCCAAACAGAGCAATCGCAAGGAGAGGAGGGAGGTGGGCTCAAAGGGGAGCTACGAGGAGGGTTGTTCTGCAGCCGCGGCTCCTGGGACAACCCACACACACTCACACACACACACAGCCTGAGCAGGGCTTGTGAAAAATGAGAGAAAAGCACCTGAAAAATGTAAAAAATCAAAGTTAGGGGAAAAGGGAAAAGATGGCATTTAAAAAAGATTTAAAATCAGAGTGAAAATGTAAAAAATGGAGTTAAAAGGACAAAAATATCATGTAAAAATGCAAAAAGACGCGTTTAAAAAAAGATTAAAAATCGGGTTAAAAAAGACAAGTCACGTAAAAATAGAAAAAATCGCATTGAAAATACAAAGGTAAAAAATCCCATTTTAAAAAAAAGACAATCAGCTTAAAAAAAAAAGACAAAAAGTCAGCTTAAAAAATACAAAAAGTCATGTAAAAATGCAAAAAGGCGCATTAAAAATATAAAAATCACAAAAAAAGGCAAAAAATCGCATTTAAAGACAAAAAGTCAGCTTAAAAAAAGAGAAAAAAATCAGCTTAAAAAAAGACAAAAAACCACCTTAAAAAAATTGCATAAAAATACAAAAAAATCACATAAAAATACCAAAAACATCACCTTGAAAAAAATACCAAAAAATCACCTTAAAATTACAAAAAACTTCACATAAAAGACAAAAAAATCACCTTAAAACAACTTTTTTAAATTGCATTAAAAATACAAAAAATCACATAATACAAAAAAATCACATAACAGACTACAATGACACAAAAATATGAAAAATCACATTAAAAAAATACAAAAAATCACATAAAAACCCACAAGAAATCGCATTAAAAATACAAAAAATCACCTTAAAGATACAAATCAAATCACAATCAAATACAAAGTCACATAAAAATACAAAAAAAATCACATTAAAAATACCAAAAAAATCGCATTAAAAAATACAAAAAATCACAATAAAAAATTCAAAAAAATCATATTAAAAATACAAAAAAACCCACATAAAAATACAAAAAAAATCGCATTAAAACACAAAAAAACCCCTACATTAAAAATACAAAGAACACTCACCGTGGCTCCCCGGTACAGACCCCGCACCTTTTCTCTCCTCAGACTCCGATTTCATCCCAGGGACGGGAAAGGCTGGCGGAGGCATCAACTGCCTGTGGGAAAGCAAGGCAGAGCTTTAGTTCTCCTGGGTTATTTTACAGAAAAAAATCCCATTAAAAATACAGCAAAATCTCACTGAAAAATAGGAAAAGTCACATCAATACACAAAAGAAATCACATCAAAAGATATACAATAAAATCCCATTGAAAAATAAATAAAATACAAAAAATCACCTTAAAAAAAAACCCAAAAAATCACATTAGAAATAAAAAAACACCCCACAAACGAAACGACCCCCGAGCCATATGAAGTGCCTCCTGAAAAGAAGCTTCCCCTGAGAACCAGAAGTGCTTCCCCCACTCACCTGTCCCTCTCTCTCTCCTTTCCTGAGGAACTTGCTGCCTTCGGCCCGGCTCCCTCGATTTCGCTCGGACTGGAGAAGCCTGTACCTAAATTAGTCATATGAATGGGTCCATGCTATGAGCAGAAAAACACACGGCATTAGCACATCTACCTCTACACCACGAGCTCCAGCTCCTCAATGATACTGTTAGGAAACACCCAACCTCTCACAGCTAGGAGAGACCTCTACACGGCACCAGCGTGGCCCAAAAACACGCTCTCTCCTAAAAAAATGATGAGGGCAGGGTGATAAAAGATCACCTCCTCACTCAGTTCGTTCTGAGCTGACACAGAGATGCCACTGTTTTATTTCTAAAATTCATTATTGCCTCCAGGACAAGATTTTATGCCCGAGGCAGGGGGTGAAACATTTGCAGGCGCTCCCTCTCCTCACATAAAAATCTGAAGAACTCAAAGTTAGCTTTCTTAGAGTTATCTAAAATTTGCTAGCTAAAAAAAAAAAAAAATTCAAGTAAGTGAATCTTTAAAACTTCTTGAAATCCTCTCAAGTGCAACCTGCAAGAAAGGGCGGTGGGAAAATCGGGGAGTTATCGCCACGTTTCCCTCCCGCTCCTTTGAAACACCCACCAAAAAAAATCAAAAAGTCCAGTAAGCCCCCAAATAATCTGGTTTGCCATCAAACAAGTCCCACACTGTTGTGATCTCCGAGCTGAACACGCTGCTCCGAGTTTGGGAAGCAGCTGGGATGAATTTAGCCCCAGCTTAAGAGCAGTGAATCCACTCAGGAGACACCAAAAGCATGGGCCCCCCCACCCTGTTTTGGGACAACTGCTGCCCTCTGCCAAAGAGCCCTGCCAGATGAACTCAGCTGAGACCACCTCTCTCCAACCCAGCTCTGGCTTTGGGGGATGCAGTAAAATTGCTGATTTTATTCCACCTGGTATCCCAGCAGTCCTGACTCCCTCTCATCGGGCAGCTCCTCGGTGAAGCGTCTCTTTTGGCCCTGGGGGTGGGCTTGCACTTGTGGCTGAGCACCAGTTGGCAGGCTGGTTTTTACTGGGGCAGCAGGAAGGAAAGGAGCGCTCAGCGGGCTCTGGCGTGCACAAGGTGGAGACAAAACACAGGGAAAAATTGGAATTAAGCAAATTGTTCCATGTGGTTTCATGCAGAGGGGCAGGATACAACTAGGCTGGCTTTGGAAGATGTAAAAGGTAAAAGAAAATTCACAGGTTAGAGATAAATCAAATATTTCATTCGCAGAATGCCCCCACTTCAGACTCATCCTAAGCTGTCACTCAGACCCATCCTAAACTGTCACTCAGACTCATCCTAACCTGTAACCCAGACTAATCCTTATCTATAACTCAACCTCATCCTAACCTGTACCCCAGACTAATCCTTATCTATAATTCAGACTAATCCTTATCTGAAACCCAGACTCATCCTCACCTGTAACCCAGACTCATCCTAACCTGTCACTCAGACTCCTCCTCACCTGTCACTCAGACTCCTCCTCACCTGTCACTCAGACTCATGTCCCTGGCACTGGATGAGCTTTAAGGTCCCTTCCCACCCAAACCAGTCTGGGATTCTCTGATTCCACCCTGGCATCGTTATCGCTTTGGAGACACCTCTACTAAAGCAAAGCCATGTTCAGGAACCACTTCACTTGCCTGGAATTAATGAGGGGCCTCACAGCCTGGGATGACACTTGTCAAAAACAAGCCACCACCCCCCAAAAAGAAGCCACCCCGCCCTGATGTTTACAGGGCAGTAAAAACCCGCAGTATGTGAAGCCTCCAGACAACCAGCCGGTGGCTCAGAAGGAAGAACCAACAAAGTACTAACAGCCACCCAAAGAAGAGCCCTCCACGTGGCCCCCCTCCCTCCCAGCAGGGCAGTACCTGGCCGGTGCTGGCGGGGGGCTGCACCTGAGGGATGGGGTACTGCGTGGGCACGGGCGGCACGGCCGTGGGCAGGGCGGGCAGCACGCCCGGGGCCAGGGGCACGGCGGGGGCCACGATGCCCGGCACCCCGTAGGGCGGCTGGACCGGCTGCTGGGGAGGGGCCACCACGGGGTAGCCCGACTGGTAGCCGTTGGACGGGTAGTAGGACGGCTGGGAGGGGACGCTGTTGATGGTGGCGGGTTGGGTGAAGCCTGGAGAGGAGAAAAAAGAGGGGCGTGGTTAAATCAGAGGCACCAAAATAGCCAGTTTGGCAGCAAACAGAAAAGGAGCTGGGCTCTGAGGGGTGAGGTGGTGCCCGTGTTTACCTGCCAGGGGAACTGCAGTGGTTATCTGGTTCACGAAGCGGGAGTACTCGGCGTGGACCTACAAAGGATTTCCAGAGATGACACAACAAACAGCTCTTTCCCAAATTAGCCCTTTGTTCTGCTGATCACAGAACACACCAGCCACAAGGACAGCCATAACCCAAACATTCAAACCCAGCCACCAAAACCCCAGGGAACTCTTGGCCCCTTCTGGGGTAGATTTGTGTAAAATAGGGGATAACCTTTCACAGATTAAGGGAAGTGAAGGAAGAGAATGGCAAATTAACTGCTACAACAGAGACAAGATACTCAGACAGCCTAAAAGCTTCCATATATTTTTTTTCAAGGGAAACTTTGTGGCCTACACTCAATTATCAATATTAACAGAAAGGCTCCCACGGGGTTTTGCTCTATTTGCATTCAGGTGAGAAAAGCTTAAGACAG
The DNA here is from genome assembly GCA_035583135.1 of Lophotriccus pileatus. Classification (NCBI taxonomy): domain Eukaryota; kingdom Metazoa; phylum Chordata; class Aves; order Passeriformes; family Tyrannidae; genus Lophotriccus; species Lophotriccus pileatus. The sequence goes on from JAWWES010000071.1 coordinate 2,731,437, forward strand.
AAACTCATTTTGTGAGAGAGCTTCCAGAATTTTTCCTTTTGATTACACCAATCACTCCCTCTTTCCAGGAGCAGACAGTGCAGCTCTGGATAATGTGGGAAGCTTTTTTCCCACCCCCTCTAAAATTCCACTACTACAGCTCCATCCTGAGAGATGTTTATTGTCTGATAAGAATTAAGATCCCTTTCCAGCAGCACTTGGAAGGGAAAACCCATGAGCAAATCAGACACACATACAGACATTAAAAAGAGCATTAAAACATCATTAGTTGGCACACCCCAAAGCTACAACAGGCTCTGAAAACTTGTATTTGTAAGAGCTACTCACTGTTTGCAAGAGGTTCTCACACAGCTTTTTAGCAGCTGCCAAACCTTCTGGCTTTGGGTGGCTGAAAGAACAGACAAAAAGAAAACCCAAACCACCTCATCAGCACAACTCTGTCAGGTTTGGGAGCTCCCTCTTTCATCAGCAACCTGCTATCAGACTGATCCCCTCAAGAAGAAACTCTAGATGCTGGCCTGGCTCGGGATCAGTGGCAGCAGGAGCAGGGCAGGGATTGTGCCCCTGGGAGGCCACCCCTGGAGTGCCGTGCCCAGCTCTGGGCCCTCAGCTCAGGAAGGACACGGAGGGGCTGGAGCAGGGCCAGGGAAGGGCAGAGAGGCTGGGGAAGGGTCTGGAGCACAATTCCCATGGGGAGAGGCTGAGGGAGCTGGGGGGGGGTCAGCCTGGAGAGGAGGAGGCTCAGGGGAGATCCCCCCACTCTCCACAAGTCCCTGACAGGAGGGGGAATCTGGGGGGGTCAGGCTCTGCTCCCAGGAACCAGCAGCAGGAGGGTCTCCAGCTGTTCCAGGGAGGTTTGGGTCAGATATCAGGAAAGAATTCTTTCCAGAGTGACTAGACATTGGAATGGGCTGCCCAGGCAGGGGGTGGAGTCACCACCCTCCATTCCCTGGAGGACAGACTGGTTGTGGCATCAGTGCCACGGGCTGGGAACCACAATGTTGGAGCGACGGCTGGGCTGGATGATCTCAGAGGTCCTTCCAGCCCGGCTGATCCTGTGATTCTGTGATCCCTGCCCGGGAACTGGGAACCTGTGTGTTTTTAGGACCCCCCCATACCTGATGTAGATGTACATGGGCTCGAAGGCTTCCCTGCCCGAGGCTGGCTCGATGCACCCCGAGCCCTTCCCTCGCAGGAACACCTTGGCCCCCGTCTCGATCTGGATGTGCTGCAGGTAAGAGCAGCCGGGCCCCTCCACCTTCTCCTTCACGTTGAAGGTGGGCACGGCGTGTTCCAGCCCCACAAACAGCTTGTCCTGCACGTAGTGCATCTGCAAACGAGGGGGAGAGCAGGTTATCTCACCCAGAATTAGGGAATCGGGGCAGAAACCTTCTGTGTGCCGAGGAGAGGTCGCTGTGAGATGGCACAGTGAGCCCTGGGCTTGGCTGGAAGCAGGACTGCTCTCTCCATCCCTTTGCTTTTAGGAGGCCACTGTCACCTGAGTCTCACTCTCCAGACTCAGCCTCTTTAGTCCTCCAGTTTTTAACAACACACAAAAGGGGGTGTTGATTATTATGTTTTGACTTTTAATTTTTATTTATTTTTAATGTTTATTTTTAAATTTTATTTTTATTTTAATGTTTGTATTTTATTTTTACTCTTATATTTTATTTTTATTCTTTTTAATTTTTAATGTTTACTTTTAATTTCTATTTATGTCTAATGTTTATTTTTAATTTTTATTTATTTATAATGTTTATTTTTAATTTTTATATTTTATTTGCAGTTTTATTTTCTTTTCATTTTTTTTTCATTTTTATTTTTAAATTGAAGTTTCAATTCTTACGGTTGCCTTTTAATTTTTTCTTATTTTTAATTCTCGTATTTTACAATCGTCATTTAAATCTTACTTTTACATATTATTTTTTATTTTCAATTTTTATTTACTCCTATTTTTGTTTATAATCTTTATTTTTACTTTGTATTATTATACAATATGTACTTACATTATTTGTATATGTACTTGCATTATTTGTATATGTATTTGTATTATTTGTATATGTATTTGTAGTATATGTATATGTATTATTATTAATGATGATGATGATGATGATGATAATAATAATAATAATAATAATAATAATAATAATTTTGAGCTGTGGATTTTATGGGGTTTTCTCTTTGTTTGGGTCTATATTTTACAAACAGCACCTGGCACAGGTACTTTGGGACAGCCAAACCTTGTCAGCAGTGCCATTCAGTGACTCCCACCCCACCAAACACTCACCCCTGACTGGAAAGGAGGTTTCTGGCCAACAGCTGGACTGATCTGGGTGATGGGGGCTGGCTGGTGGTACACAGTGACCGTGGCCCCGTTGAAGGTGGGGCTGGAGCCCGTGGCTGCTTTCACCACCCCGTTGGTGATGATCTCCTTAATTCTGTTCACGGCCCCTGAGTGACAGAAAAGGACATTAATCCTCTTTTTCGGCCGTTCAGCTCAACCAAACTGACACAGCTGGGCTGCTCTGCCTGCTCTGTGACCCCAGGGCTCTCTGCCCTATTCCAGTGGGATCTGGGTGTGTTACCCACGGGATCACCTGCCTAGAAAACCCACCCACACCCCCCACCCTCCCTGTGGTCTCTCCAAAGTTTCCTGAATGCAGCAGGTGGGACTCAGGAATTTCTGAGCAGTGTTTAGACGGAGTCTGTTCTCAACACCCAGATATTCACAGTACAAATCAAACAGGGCCACTCAGACAGCCCCTTTAGCACAGATAAAAGGGGGAAAAGCAGAAGGTTTTGCACTTACTGTCCACCAGCTCCCGAGTCTGACCCTGCACGTGAAGATACAAGGGACGGTCCCTGGGGAGGGAATGTCAAATATTCCATTAAAAAATAATTAAAAAAAAATGAATTATGGCAACTTATCAGCATTGGAAAATTATGAACAATGACAATTTATGAATGTGCCAAAGTATAAGAAAAAAGGCAAATTATGAATTGTGGCCAAATATGAATAATGGCAGATTATGAATGATGGCAGATTATGAATGATGGCAGATTATAAAAAAATTACAAATTATTCTGTCAAATTGTGAATTGTGGCAAATGATGACCTGTGGCAAATCATGAGCAAAACTGCTCACGGAGAACAAACCAAAGAGGAACCTCAGGAATTCCCCTTCCAAGGAGAGAGAGAGAAAAAAAAATAATCAGACCCCCTCAAAAACAAAGAGCTACAAACCCAGGTCCCACTTTTGCTTTCTCCTCTGCAGTCATGAACCTCCCTCGGGTGGACACGGCGGCTCCGCTCAGGCGGCTGATCTGCAACAGATGGAAACCCCGGGGGCTGATTTAGCAAATCATTAACAAAGCACTCACAGAACAGCAAAGTTCAGCCCGTGCTGGTGTTTAAAAAGCCCTCCATGATGTGGCAGGAGGGCGGCTCTGACCCCATCAAACCACCCGAAAACCGCCGCGAAGCACCAACTCCCCGCGGGTTCCTTCGACCTCATGGGTTCAAAACTCGACCTTCTGGGCTCATCTGACGGGTTCAAAATGTCAAGGCCTTACGTAAATGCAGCTCCAGGAGCGCTGCCAGGGTGCTCCTACCTCGTCCTGGGTCTGTCCCCTGGTCAGCAGGTTCCTGCACGTGAGGGGCACGTCGTTGATCTCCACCTCGGCCACCACGAGGTCGTCTTTGCTTTTGCTGGCGGCTGGACCTTTCCCCAGAGCCTGCAGCTTCAACAAAGAACGTTCCCAGTGGTTGGAAAGTGGCGGTGCAAGGGACAAAAACCGACAAAAACCAACAAAACCCAACAAAAACCGGCCCTGGGGGCTCTGGGAGGGGGTGAAGGTGCTCTTCGCTCACCCTTCCCAGGCGTTGAACCCCAAATCGTCACAGATACTAACAGAAAGAACACTGGATCTGCTCTATCTGCCTCCCCACAGCCCTGAGCCCAAACAAAAGCATTTTATCTTCGCCGCATTTTAACCTAATCATGGATGTTTCTGCTCTGGGAGGGGAGAAGCAGATGCAGAACCCAGCGGGGAAGCTGCTCGAGCAGCACCCACGGGCACCTCCCGCCTGGGCTGGCACAAATCTGGGACTAAAGGAACATCCAGTTCATGTTTGGAGCTCCTTCTTATCTCAGCTGCCCTTAAACACAGAGAGAACTCTGAATTTCTGCTCAGGATTTGGACTCATCCACACTCCCCCCCCTTTTTAAAAACAATATTTTGTGTATCAACATGCTAAGAGATAAAAAGCCACAAGAAGATTTAGGAGGAGTTGGGAGTTACCACAAGGAGCTGGGAGCTTTTTTCCTCAAAGTGTGAAGCGAGTGCAGCCTTCTAAAGGCTCTGGAGTGGATTTTGGGGGGTTATAAAACATCAACCGAGACTCTATTTAAAAAAAAGGAGGGAGAGAGACTTTTTATACAGGGAAAGGAGGGACGGTTTTAAGCCCACAGAAGGTGGGATACTGGGAAGGAATTCCTCCCTGTGAGGGTGGGGAGGGGCTGGGATGGAATTCCCAGAGAAGCCATGGCTGCCCCTGGATCCCTGGAATTGTCCAAGGCCAGTTTGGAGCAACCTGGGCTAGTGGAAGGTGGCCCTGGCCATGGAACTGGATGAGCTTTAAGGCCCTTTCCAAGCCGAATCAGGCTTTTCCAAGAGCTCTGCTACCTGGAAAACCCTTCAGGAAAACCACTCTAAGAGCTGGGCTGGATGATGCTCGTGGGGCCCCTTCCAGCCCAGAACATTCCGTGGATCCCGTGGAAAAACTTTAACCCCCCCCAGAGGTGGCTTCGTAAAGCCTTACAAGGCCCGACCCCACAGCTGAGGAAAAAAAAATCAAGTTTCCTGAGCGGTTCTGTCGCCCCAAACTCCACCGTTTCCCCACGAACGACGGTGTCCGGAGCCCACCCGTGACCGCCCCCCTCGCCCACCCACCTTGTCGGCCGTGCTGGGCGCCGGCTTCAGCTTCCCCTTGGCCATCAGCATGGCGTTGATCTTGGCCGCCACGGCCGCCGCCGCATCCAGCGCTCCCGAGGGCGCCGCGGAGCCCTCGGAACCGGCCACGGCGGCGCCGCCATCGCCGCCCCCGGCGGGGAACGGCCGGCCGGGCAGCGGCGCCGTGCCGGGCAGCAGGAAGGTGGGCGCCGGGCCCGGCTGGTCCCACTTGCTGCGGCGCCTGCAAAAAGAGCAGAGGAAGGTGAGGCGGCTCCCCCGCGGCCGCGGAGGGACCGCCCGAGCCCGGCCGGCCGTGCCTCACCCGCCCGCGGCCCCCGCGTCCCGCTGCGCTCCGCCGCCCGCAGACATGGCCGACATGGCGCCCTCAGCGTCACCGCCCGCCCCGCGCCGCCGCTTCCGGCGTCACCGGGCGCGCGCCGGGCACTTCCGGCCGTTGCCATGGAGACCGGCGGGCGGCTTCCGGGGGTTGCCATGGAGACCGAGGGGATGGGCCGGGATCGGGGGATCTTGGAATTGTAGGATCGGGGGGTTTTGGAATTGTAGGATCGGGGGGCCGTGGGGGGTGGCGGAGTCCCGGAATGATGGGATCATGGAATCGTAGCGTAATGGCCTCATGGAATCACAGGATGATGGCGTAATGGAATCGTAAAAGCACAGGGTCAGGGGATCGTAGGATTGGGGAATCATGGAATTATAAGGTCATGGAATTAGAGGCTCATGGAATCATAGAGTCATGGAGTTACAGAGTCATAGACTTATAAAGTCATGGAATCATGGAATCATAAAACCATGCAATCACAGAATCATGAAATAATAGGATCATTGAATCATGGAATCATAGAATCATGGAACCATGGAATCATGGAATCACAGTCATGGAATCAGAGAACCGCGCAATCGTGGAATCACAGAATCATAAAATCATGGAATCATGGAATTATAGAATCATAAAATCATGGAATCACAGGATCATGGAGTCACAGAGTCATGGAATCATAGGATCGTGGAATCACTGCATCATGGCATAACAGAATCACAGAACCATGGGATCATGGAATCACGGAATAGTGGAGTCATAGAATCACAGAATCATGGAATCATGGAATCACAGGATCGTGGAACCATAGAACCTTGGAATCATGGAATCACAGGGTCATGGAATCATAGAATGATGGAATCACAGAACCATGGAATCATGGAATCACACAATCAAGGAAAACCAGAATCACAGAATCATAGAACCATGGAATCAGAATCACGGAATCATGGAACCACAGAATCATAAAATCATGGAATCACAGAGTAATGGAATCATGGGATCATGGAATCACAAAATCATGAAATCCATGGAATAAATAAATCATAAAAGCCATGGAATCATGGAACCACAAAGCCAGGGAACAGTTAATTCCTGTGTTTGCTGAACAATAACAAATAAACAATCATAAATAAATAATAATAAATACTCCATGTCTCCCTCGAGTCATAATTATTGGCTTAAATTGGTAAAAAATCTGATTTTTGCGTGCAGCAAAGGGGTCGGAATGTTCCTCAAACATCACCTAGTCCCAGCTCCCTCTCTTTTATTTCCAGATCTGTTATCCATGGCTGTTTTCCCAACACAAAACCTGAATCCTGTCCTTCCTTTCTCCCCTGCTGAAGTTTGGGTGGAGGTGCCCAGTGTCCCCTCTTGAACGGCAGCCACCAGTGCTGAGTCCCTTTGTTGGGAATGATATCACTGTTTGCATCTTTAACAACTTTAATTAGTGATTTTAATTGCTCATCGATGCCTTAAATGGCTTTTTTTTAGCGCGAAGTTGTCTCGAGCTTGGGAAAAAGCACCAAAAACGGGGAGTTTTGATAAAAAATGCCCCTTTGTCTGCTTGGAGGAACAAAGATGAGAAGCCTGAGCCTTGACAAGGAAGGCTGTGGGCCTGATAAGGAGGTTTATCTGGACCAGGCCACGTTCAAGGAGAAGAAACTGCTTTTAGGAGGCTCATAACCGTAAAAAGATAAATTCTTGAGCAACCTGGGATAGTGGGAGGTGTGAAAAGAGGAACACTGTCTGTCTTCCAAAGTTCAGCTGGGCCAAAAGAATGTTTTTATTTCAGGAAAATGCCCTGCATTGGTGTGGCCTCACCTCAGGTTCTGGGGGCAGTTTTGGGCACCGCCATGTAAAAAAGATATATATCTTTGGATAGTTCTGGTCACCTGTCCTGGTTCTGCTCCCTCCCGGTTCTGGCAGAGCAGGAGATAAAAAGAAAAACCAAAAGAAAGAGTCCTTGGCTTGGGGTAAACACGACTTAGCAAAAACCCAAACTACCCGTGTGTTATCGACCCCGTTCTCATCCCGAATCCAAAACACAAAGCACTGGAACAGCTCCTGGCAGGAATTAACTCGTTCCCAGCTGAAAGCAGGACAAAATCCAGCCCTGGGGGATCAGGAGGGGCTGCTCTGAACAGGCTCCCCGGGCCTGTGGGTTGCTCCGAGCTGGCCTTGGACACTTGCAGGGATCCAGGGGCAGCTTCTCTGGGCAAGCTGTTCCTTACGTAGGACAAAAAGCTTGTCCCAGCTTCCCACTGATGTGTCAAGCTGTGTGCCCGCAATTAGCAATTAGTTACTGCCCCAAAAGTGACTCGAGGCTCTCTCATCCTTTGTTTTTGGTGGGTTTTAGGGATCCCGGGGGGGTCTCTGCTGCCCCAGGAGCCCCGGGAGCCTTTGGAACCCACCGAGGGCAGAGCTCAGGGGTCTGGAGCTCCCTCGTGAGGGCAGCGACAGGACCCCCGGGAGCAGCCGGAGCTCTGTCAGGGTTAGGGGGAAATTTGGAAAAGGTTCTTCCCTCAGAGGGTGGTTTTGCACTGAACAGGCTCCTCGGGGCAGCGGGCACGGCCCCAAGGCTGCCAGAGCTCCAGGAGGGTTCGGACAACGCCCCGAGGGCCGGGGGTGGGATCGCTGGGGTGTCGGGGGAGGGGCAGGAGTTGGATTTGGATGATCCCCGCGGTGCCCTTCCCTCAGGATATTCCATGATTCCCTCACGGGCGGGAGCTGAGGGCACCACCCCCCCCACCATGTTTGCGCACGGCCCCTCCCGGAGCCGCCGTGAGGGACAGGGCGGGAAAAGCCGCCCTGAGAGACGAGGCGGGAAGAGGCTGAGGAAAATCGCTCGGCGCTGCTTTGGGGGTGAGGGCGGACTGTTCTGCAGTGCCCGGGTGGGGTGTCCCCGCAGTGATCGAGGCCGGTGTCCTCGCCCTGCCCTCTGTTACCTCATCTTCCACAGCCCCTCACCCTCAGCAGCCCCTGCCCTCAGCTCCTCATCTTCCACAGCCCCTTGCCCTCAGCAGCCCCTCACCCTCAGCCCCTCAGCTTCTCATCCTCCACAGCCTCTGCCCTCAGCATCCCAGCCTTCAGCTCCTGGCCCTCAGCAGCCCTTTACCCTCAGCTCCTTACCCTCAGCCCTCAGCAGATCCTGCCCTCAGAAACCCTGCCCTCAGCAGCCCCTTCACCCTCAGCCCTTCACCCTCATCTCCCCACCCTCACCCACCCAGTTAACACCAAAGAGCGTTGCCTTTGGAGGGGTGTATTTCATATAAATACGGACATAAATACTCTGATTGCTGCGTCCCGCAGCCTCAGGGGAGGCCTGTGCTGCTGTGGAAGTCCAGGCTCAGACACTGGGGGTTATTAGACAAACTGCCCTGCTCTGTTTGCTGAAAGCTCCAGGTTGGTTTGAGCTGGTGAGTGGTGCGGGAGATGCAGGGAATGCCCTGTGGATTCAGGCTGGACTTGCTGCCCTTGTGCCTGTCCAGGTGTTAATGCAGGTGTTTCCTTCACAGGCAGAAGAGTCTCTGTGAAATGGCAACTGCCCAGAAGCAGAGGAATTGTGTGGTACGGTTTTGTTGTGGTTTTTGGCATAGCCTATTATTTATCGGGAAAAATGGGGGGAATTTTGGCTGAAACAGAGCACCCAGGTGATATTTCTTCACTTGAAAATTCCAGGCTAATTCGGTTCTTTTAGCTAAGAATAAAGATGCTTAACAGAAAAATAATCTGAGTTTTGTTGTCTTGCACTTGGTAAAAACCAGCTGTGTCCTTAAAAACACAATGACACCAAGTGTCAGGAATATTCTTTATAAGTCACGAAAGCCACGCTGTTCAGTTAAGTTAAAATTAAGGCACTGGACGGGTTTGGTGCTGTGGATACAGCTTAACTGGCTTCTTCCTCTGGTTTTCCAGAGTGCAGTTGTGTTCCCTAAAAAAATAGCCACGGAGCAGCAGTCCCTGATGCTGGTGAAGAGGCTCCTGGCAGTGGCCGTGTCCTGCATCACATACCTGAGAGGAATCTTCCCCGAGAGTGCCTATGGAACCAGATACATGGATGGTAACAGGCTGTTTCCATGATAACTTGCAAAATCTGTGTGTTTTTAAAGCCCTTTTGAAACCATTTCAGTGCCTGTAATGGAAACTTCACTCGTGTATTAAACTGAATTTTGTCGGTGCTGGTGCTCTAACAATTAAAACCGCTCACACTTAACAATAATGTTAATTTTAGCCTCTTTTTGGTATAGTTTTTAAGGAGCAAACATCACTTTTTTTAATTTGCATTTTGCCCCAAGTAAATGTGCTTTTTTAAATTTTTTTTTTCTTTTTTTGAGATGTCTGTGTCAAAATCCTGAGGGACGACAGGACCTGCCCTGGCTCCAGCCAGCTGGTGAAATGGTATGTCTGGTTTTTTCCCTGTTTGCCCCTTGTTTGCCTGTCTCAAAAAAAAGCAAATGGCAACATCTGAGTGAAGACAACGATTGAACTCCTTTGTGCCCCAGAGGTGTCCAGCTGAGCTCCTGATTTGTGCTGGAATCACGGAATGCTTTGGGTTGGGAGGTGACCTTAAAGCTCATCTCATTCCAACCCCCTTGGCAGGGACACCTTCCACCACACCAAGTGGCTCACCTGATTAATAAACCCATATCAGAAGCTGTTTGAAGTGTTGCAACGTGCTTTTACTGGTCAACTAATTACCTACAGATCGTGTTTTTAATTATTTTCCCGAGAAACTGATTAAAGGGAAGATTTGTTTGGGGAGACCTGATGCTACGAAGGCAGTCCTTGCTGCCAGAGAAGACAGAATAACGCCACAAATACCATTTACTGCCCTAAAACAATAAGCAAACACAAGAATTTCACATTTTGCTGCTACTTCAGCCAGGAGCAAGTGGGAATGATCAACCTCTGGCCAGTATTGTTTGATTTCTTTTGCAGGATGTTGGGCTGCTACGATGCCTTGCAGAAGAAATACGTAAGTCTCGCAGTCTCTCATTTTCAGTGGTGTGGGAATGTTGATTTAAGCCTATTATTTCCCAGGACTCTGGCCAGTGCTGAATCAGCTGCAGCGTGGGATGCACGGGAATTTCAGGATAAAATTCCTTGCAAACAGAGGCACTGAAGGTCAAGGATTTGGAAGGGGGTTTGGAAGTTTTTCTTCCAACAAGCCTCAGTTATCTGTTGGTTCCCACAGCTAGAGAAGCAAATATTTCAGGAGAAATGGCCTCTAAAATATATGTAATGTTCTCTTTCTTTCTCTGTTCATCTCCCTGACAGCTAAGGCAGATTGTCCTCGCAGTAAGTATCTCTGAAAAGCAAAGGACACTTTTTTTTTGAGGTCTTTAATCCTGAATTTTTTACTCAAGAGTTCTTATTCTGATTCCTCTCTTCACTTCAAAAACACAGGTCTACACCCAGCCAGAAGACCCTGAGGTAAATCAGCTGGAACATTTAATTGTAATTTAGTTTAATTGGGTGCCTGGTGATAGGATGGATGTAGTAAAGTGTGTGTACAAGCAGGAATATTTAACGTGCACATCTTTAAGGAAAGGGCCACGTTAAAATCTCCAATTTAAATATCACAAGTGGCAGAATCACTGGAGCCAGTTGGAGTTGCCATGGCTGGAATTGCCTTTGAGGGCTGAACATTTCACGCTAAAAACTTGAGTTGACGCTTCAGTGTATTTTATCCCGGTGATTCCTGTGAAGGAATCATCATTTTTATGGGGTTTTATTTAATGTACATGGTTCCTGCTGACTGTTCAGCAGTCAGAGCAGCAGCAGGACTTGGCTTGGGGGCTGGGGGTTTAACAACTGCTGCCTTTGCTTGCAGACAGTCACAGAGTGTTACCACTTCAAGTTCAAGTACACCCAGCACGGGCCACTCCTGGATTTTGGCAGGTACAGCCCTGGCAAAACTAGATTTACTTTTCTCTCTTTCTTTCTTTCTCTCTTTCCCTCTTTCTTTCCTCCTCTTTTTCTCCTCCTTTCCTCCTTCTTTATTCCTTCTTTCCACCTTCTTTTCCTTCTTCTTTTCTCCTTTTCTCCTTATTTTCCTTTTTCCTTCTCCCCCTTTCCTCCTTTTTTCCTCCTCCACTCCTCCTCCTTCTTTCTTCTTCCTTTCCTTTTTTTCCTTCTTCATTTCTCCTCTTTTTCCTGCCTTTCCTTCTTTTCCTCCTTTTTTCCCTTTTCTTTTCTCCTTCTTTTCTCCCTCTTTTCCTTCTTCTTTCCTCCCTTTTTCCTCCTTTTCTCCCCCTTTCCTCCTCCTTTCTTCCCCCTTTCCTCCTATCCTCCTTCATTCCTCAACCCACTACACTCCTCCTTTTCCTCCTTCTTTTCCTCCTTTTCTTCTTTTTTCTCCTTTTTTTCTCCTTTTTTTCTCCTTTTTTTTCTCCTCTCCTCTCCTCTCCTCTCCTCTCCTCTCCTCTCCTATCCTCTCCTCTC
>JAWWES010000071.1:2748883-2762459 GCA_035583135.1 Lophotriccus pileatus
TTCTCTTTTCTCCTTTCTCTTTTCTCTTTTCTTTTTTCTCCCCTCCCCTCTCCCCCCTAAGCTGCCGTGTCCGTGTGTGTGTTCCCAGCAGGGACCACTCGGGCTCTCCCATCCCGTGCTCGGACACCAAGCGTGCCAGCATCCTGCTGATCCGCAAGATCTACGTGCTGATGCAGAACCTGAGCCCGCTGCCCAGCGACGTCTGCCTCACCATGAAGCTGCTCTACTACGACGAGGGTACCTTCACTTAACCCCAAGCTGAATATTGATTATTCCCCTCCCTCTCCCCCCCATTTTTTTTAATATTTAAAGAGTAAAGAGTTTGAACATCATCTTTACAAGGCTGTGACCCCTTTCCTGGCTTCCCCTCTGCAGTGACACCCCCTGATTACCAACCCCCGGGATTTAAAGAGGCCAAGTGCGAGGGGCTGATGTTTAACCAGGAGCCCACCTACCTCAACGTGGGGGAAGTGCCCACCCCCTTCCACCTGCTGAAACTCAAGATCACAACCGAGAAACAGCGCATGGAAAACGTGGATAAAAACCTCCCGGAGCAGGGGGGGAGGGAGGAGCCCCTGCAGCTGGGCAGGGACGAGCCAGGAGGAGAGATCCAGGACATGAATGTAAGAGCACAGAGGTTTTGTGGAGCTCGTTGCAGGTTTTGGTGCTGTTATTGTTTCAACACCCCCTCTGTTTCCAGATATGTTTAAGCAGGACAATATTTATAAATAATTCAGGGCGGTTCTGCCTTGATTTTCCTGCTCCACTTTGCAGCCTGTCACTGCTCAGGGAGTGCTGAGCCAGAGGCTTTGCCTCAGCAGCAGAGGGGCAGATGAAACCTCTCCCTCCCACGTCCCAACTCGTTGTTTCACCGCACTTTGTCCCCCCCCAAATCCATCCCATAAAGTCTGAGGAGAAACCACCTTCCTTCTGTGCCTGCCCTGAGTGACATCCCTGTTTGTTCCTCCAGGAGGATCCTGTCCTGGATAACAAGGTGGAGGAGGAGAACCAGGAGAACGTTTCAGAAGCTCAAGGTAACGTTCAGGGTGTTTTTCAAGTCTCTGAGTTGCCTCTTTCCTGGAACAAACCCCTCAGTTTTCTCACTTCAGATCTTCATTTTCTTCACATGTATCACTGCAGAGGGAATTTCTGCTCCCCTTGGGGAGGCTGTGTAGGAACACCCAGACAACCCTGGAACTCCTTTTCAGAAAGGATTTCAAATGTTGGGTTTGTTTGGGGTTTTTTTTGTGCAGCTTTGCCAAACCAGCTTCTTTTTCTGTGCTGTTCCAAAATAATCATGGAAATGTGCAGGAAACAGCACATGTAGGTCAGGATTTTTTATCCTGCTGCAGAACTGGAATAACCACGTGAAGCTGCTTCTCAAAAGCCATAAAAGTTCCCAAACCTTCCCAAAACTCAGCTTGTCTGAGGGAGCTGGTAAAGGTTTTATTGATGGCAACTGTGAGACACAGGGAAACCCTGGAATCCTTGTGTTGTTTCCACAGCCATCCTGAACCATTCCATGCTTTTATCTGTATCCTAAGGGGGAAAGGGAAAAAAAAAAGGCAGCAGGAATTAGAAACAGCAACAGAAATGTCTGGAACTGGCTGTTCCTCCTTCGGGGCCTGTCCCTGTTCCAGCTGCTGGCACTGGCAGGGAATCTGCAGCTGGAACGGTGGGGCCCAAACAGGAGCTTTCCCTCCTCCTGGAATTCTGGACTTGGAACCAAATCCCCCTGGAAATGAGCCTTTAGCAGGGCAGCCTCTGCAGGAGCTGGGAATCCCTCCTGTTTTTCCCTGTGTGTAAACTTGGCATGAGCCCCTCTTGGTGCCCGTGGCTGGAAGTTGGGATGGGAAATGGATAAATTTAAGATGGAATTTGGTGCCTGATGGAGTTTGGGACAGGAAATGGCTGAATTTAAGATCGAATTTTAATGCCTGCTGGAGTTCAGGGCTTGCTGGAGCTTCCCTGGAGCCCTCTGGAAGCACCTGTTCCCAGGGTTTTCCGTGTTGTTAACGAGAGCTGGTTGTTAACACTGAGCAAACAGCTTGATTTGACTCCTCAGCTCTTTCCTTCTTTTAGAAACAAACTCCACCTGTGGAGAGGAAGCTGGAGGGACCCACACTCCGAATGTTTCTAATCCTCAGGTAGGAAAACCTTCCTTGCTTGTCTTCAACCTTTAGGGAGCTTTTGTGGAGCTTCTTTTCCTCCTCTAACAGCGATTATTAATCTGATAAATCCTCACTCACCATTTCCAGCAACAAAGAATCCCTTTTTACATCCTGTGGTCTCTAAATATGTATTTTTTTTTACTGCTGTCACAGCAAAAAACTTTATTTTCAGATCTCAGGAAACTCCTACAGCGTTCCCTGGAGCGCTGTTAACACTTAACAGCTTGACTTGACCCAGAAAAACTTTGTTTTCCGATTTCAGGTGGATCATTTGGCCCGAAAAACGTCTGAGCTGGTGGTGACTGAGAGCAGGACGAGGAGTGGGAAGATATTTCAAAGCTGCCTTGTCAGTACCATGTTGTTTTTTTTCTTTAATTCTTCCCGTTTTCTGTTGTTTTTCTCTTCCAAGCAGTGCTCATCCAGTCCCACCCCCTGCCAGGGGCAGGGATACCTTCCCCTATCCCAGATTGCTCCAACCTGACCTGGGATACTTCCAGGGATGGAGCCGCCATGGAATAACCTGTGCCAGGGCCTCCCCACCCCCACAGGGAAGGATTTCACCCATTAAATCCCCGCTTTTTCAGTCTGAACCCCTCCCCCTTTGTCCTGATGGACACATCCCAGTAGGGACACATCCCAACCCTCCTTCAATCCCTCAGTTCTGCCAGGAAAGCCTTACCCAGCAGTTCCTGCAGGCCCAGCTCCTCTGGGTCAGGGCTCTGTCCTGCTCAGGGGGGGCTGTTCCCTGTCCAGCCCCAGGAATCCCCCGTAATTCCCGCTCGGTTCTCCCTGCCAGGTGGACCAGGCCGAGCTCTCCCCCAGCCAGGACGTGCTGCCCAAGAGGAGGAAGCTCAGCGAGCCCAAGGAGCAGTTTTAGCTGCCAAACCCCTCTGGAATTCTCCTCCGCTCCACTTCCACGTGCTCGTTCCGCGTGCCTGTTGGTCCTGGAGGATCTGTTCTGCTCCCTCAGCGGTTCCCAGCGTGTTTTTAGGGAAGGAAAAGCCGGGAAGCCCAGCTGGAGAATTCAGGGCCTGTCAGGTGGGACCAGAAAACCCCGAGAAGGGGCTTTGGGGTTGATTCCAGGCGTGTCCAGGTCCTGATGGTGATGGAGCAAAGCTCATTCCCACAGAGCCTTTGGAACTTATCCCGGCCCCCAAAAACCTGCCCAGTCCTGGAGGTGATTCCCAGAGCTTCCTGGCTGTTCCAGTGTTTGCTTTTCCTGCCGGGACACTTGGAGGGTTTGATGAGTTGTTTGTGTTTCTTCCAGACCAAAGGCACCACAATCCGGTGGAAAACCGGCCTTCTCCATGAGTTTATTTCCAGATTCCCTGCCAGAAAATCCAGGAATTTCTGCTGCTTTTAACTCCAGATTCCCTGCCAGAAAATGCAGGAATTTCTGCTGCTTTTAACTCCAGATTCCCTGCCAGAAAATCCAGGGATTTCTGCTGCTTTTAACTCCAGATTCCCTGCCAGAATGCAGGGATTTCTCCTGCCCTGTGTCCATGTGCAATTCCAAAGTGCCGTGGCAGAGCCTCTTCCAGTGCGTGACTGTTGGGAGAACCTGGAAGTGCTTAAGCGGTTAATTAATTACTGGAAGGACTTAGGCGGTTAATTGCAGGAGTTGGAGGCGGTGCCAGTTGCCTTTCACATGGAAAGGCGTTAATTTCCCGGGAATGGGAGGGAAGGGGAGGGAAGCCTCTCCCCGGGCGCAGGAGGTTTCCTGTGGTTGGAGTTTTTAATTAGGAGTGTCCGTTTGTCGTTCGGTCATTAAACAGCGCTCAGCGTTGGCTGCGGGGCCGTCAGAGCCAGGATGGGACGGGAATGGGACACGGGACGGGAATGGGACACGGGACGGGAACGGGACACGGGACGGGAATGGGACATGGGATGGGAATGGGACACGGGACGGGCAGGGTTGGGACAGGACCCGGCGGGACACGGGACAGGGATGGGCAGGGATGGAAAGGGTGGGACAGGGACAAGGATGGGACCGGACACGGGACAGAGATGGGATGGGATGGGACAGAACCGGACCCGGGAGCGCTCCTGGGACAGGGATGGGACTGGGATAGGATGGGACAGGGATGGGATGGGACAGAACCGGACCAGGGAGCGTTCCCGGGACAGGGATAGGATGGGACAGGGATGGGATGGGACAGGGATGGGATGGGATGGGATGGAACAGGGATGAGATGGAACAGGAATGGGATGGAACAGGGATGGGATGGAACAGAGATGGGATGGAACAGGGATGGGACAGGGATGGGATGGGACAGGACTCGGAACAGGGATAGGATGGAACAGGGATGGGACAGAACCGGATCCGGGAGCGCTCCCGGGACGCGCGCGCGGACACGCGAGCGGGGGCGGAGCCTCTTCGTTTGACTGACAGTCAATAATCCCGCCCCCGTCAGCGCTCATTGGCCACTCCCTCCCGCGCGGGCTCCCATTGGTCGGTTCCGCAGCCTGGGCGGGGCCAGCGGAGCCCAGGAAGCCGCGGTCGGCCCGGCCCGGCCCCGCCGAGGCTTTTCCTGCCCGGGGGGACACCGGGAACGGTGAGGGGCGTGAGGGGAGCGGGGGGACACCGGGAACGGTGAGGGGCGTGAGGGGAACGGGGGGACACCGGGAACGGTGAGGGGCGTGAGGGGAACGGGGGGACAGCGGGAACGGTGAGGGGCGTGAGGGGAACGGGGGGACACCGGGAACCGTGAGGAGGCCAGGAGGCGCTCCCCGTCACCTCCTCCTGGGGAGGGCGAGCCGGGAATCCCTGGGGAAGGGGCCGTGCCCTGGGCTCTGCCCCCCGGGCTCTGGGCTTGGAGTCCTGCTCGGTGTTTGGGCTCTGGGTTTGGGTCTGTGACAGGGTCTCGGTCTGGGTGAGGGTCTAGGTTTGGGTCTGGCTTTGGGGTTGGGGCATGGGTTTGCATCAGGGTCTGTGTTTGGTTTGGGTCTGTGCTTGGAGTCTGTGTTTGGGGTCTCTGCTTGGGGTCTGGGTTTGGCTCTGGACTCGGGTTTGTGTTTAGGGTCTGGGACTGGGCTTGGCTCTGGGTTTGGATCTGGCTCTGTGTTTGGGAACTGGGTCGGGGCTCTGGGTTTGGCATCTGGTTTTGGGCTCTGGGTCTGAGTTTGAAGTCTGGCACTGGGTTGGGGTTGGGGCTCTGGGTTGGGTTTCGGGCTCTGGCTCTGTGTCTGGCTCTGGGTTGGGGTTCAGGCTCTGTCTCTGTGTCAGGCTCTGGGTTGGGGTTCAGGCTCTGTCTCTGTGTCAGGGTCTGGGTTGGGGTTCAGGCTCTGGCTCTGTGTCAGGCTCTGGGTTGGAGTTCAGGCTCTGGGTTGGGGTTCAGGCTCTGGCTCTGTGTCAGGCTCTGGGTTGGGGTTCAGGCTCTGGGTTGGGGTTGGGGCTCTGGCTCTGTGTCAGGCTCTGGGTTAGGGTTCAGGCTCTGGCTCTGTGTCAGGCTCTGGGTTCGGATTCAGGCTCTGGCTCTGTGTCAGGCTCTGGGTTAGGGTTCAGGCTCTGGCTCTGTGTCAGGCTCTGGGTTCGGGTTGGGGCTCTGGCTCTGTGTCTGGCTCTGGGGTCCCAGCCCTTTCCAGCCCCTCACCCCCCCCGTGTCCAGCAGGCCGGGCCATGACGACCCTCACGCACCGGGCCCGGCGGGCGGACCCGGGCAGGGACTCGGACAAGCGGCCGGACGGGGACGAGGCCGGAGCTCCGGACAGAGGCCCCGGCGAGGACGATCCCGACGACTCCAAGGACGTCCGGCTCACCCTCATGGAGGAGGTGCTGCTGCTGGGGCTCAAGGACAAGGAGGTGACGTTTGGGGTGGTCCTTTTTGGGGGGTGGGCGGTGCCCTGGATGTCAGTGAGCAGCAGGAGGGGTGGCATGAGCTCCTCTTTCTCCTCTCCAGCAAAGCCACCCTGCTGGGAATCAGGGAATCCTGGAATGGGTTGGGTTGGGAGGGACCTTAAAGGTCGTTTCTTCTACCCCCTGACACCTTCCACCAGACCAGGTTGCTCCAAGGACAACTGGGATCCACTGGGATCCTCTGGGATCTGCCAGGACCAGCCACATTTGGTGGAACAAACCCAACAAGGAGTAAAACGCCTTCTTGTCACAGCCCTGAGCTGCGGTTGGGGTTTTATCTGTGGCTCTTCTGTGCTTTAATTTGTGGGTTTTGCACCGATTTTATGGAATCTTGGAATGGTTTGGGCTGGAAGGGACCTTAAAGCTCATAAAGCCCTGGTCAGGGACACCTTCCACTCTCACTGCAGCCTGGCCTTGGACACTTCCAGGGATGGAGCAGCCCTGGAATAACCTGTGCCAGGACCTCCCCAACCTCCCAGGGAAGGATTCCCTCCTCACATCCCTTCTGAGCCTGATTTCCTCTGGTTCCCTTGGCACAAACCACCTTAGTCTGAGCTCAGGCTGGCGTTGCTGGGGGGCTCCAGGAGGGGTGGGGGTGTCTGTGCTGGGCTCTCCTCACCCCCCTGTGCTGCTCAGGGGCTTCCCTGGGCGGCAGAGCTGGAACGATCCCTTGGGAGGTGCCTGAACTTCCTTTTCCAGCTGTCCCAGGGGCCTGGAGGGGCCCAGGATGTTTGGGAACTGAGGGTTTTGAGGCTGACAGAGGCTGTGCCTGTCCTGCCCCACAACCCCAGATAAGATCTGGGAGCTGCAGGGCCCGGGAAGGAAGTGGCAGGAGAGCAGGAACAGGGAGCAAATATTTGAGAGCGGGCTGGGAGCGTGTCCTGCCTCGTTCCTGGGCCGTGTTTGGTGTTCTTGGCTCGCTGAATTCATTCTGGGAACGGCCCTTCAGCCACCAGGAAGCTGGGAGAGCACAAGAGATTAAAAAAAACCCACCACCTGGGCACTCTTTTTCTGTTTTTCTCCCCCTCCTCCTTCCCTCCCTCCATCCTGTCCTTCCACATTCCTCCACCTGGAGAGAGGGCAGAGGCAGCACAGCCTTGGCCCGGAGCTCTCCACAGCCTTTGGTCCTTAAAAACCAGGCAATTTCAGCCAAATTTAACCAACTCCCGCTGGAATTTGATTATTTGAAGCCCACGTGAGGGGGGTGAGAACCTGCCTGGCTTTCGGGACCGGCAGTTTGATTTGATACCATCTTTAATATCTTAATTCCTTCCCGGGGGTTACCACGCCCTCCAGGGCACTGAATTGAGGCTTCAGGTCAGGCTGACATCCCCTTTTTTCCCTGGAGAACTCTGGAAAAGGGGCTGGTGCAGGGAGGGCAGGGCTGAAAGGTGGCTTTGTCCTCCCTCACCAGGAAATGGGGAGAGCAAACAAGAGTGTTTTATGGCCCCCGGGGCTGGGCTGGCCCCGCTGAGCAGATGCCCTGAACAAACAAGACACCCCTGGGGGGCTGGAAAAACTTCCTGGGGGGCTGGAAAACCTTCCCAGGGAGTTCCCAGCCTTTTCTCCTCCTCGGGAAAAGCAGCAGCTGAGTGTTGTCAAACCTCAGGGAACAGGGATTTCCCTCCCTGGGCTATCCTGTCCAGGTGGTTGTTCCTTCCTGGTGCCACCTCTGATCCCTCTGGATCCAATTCCAACCCTCTGGAAGCAGGAATGGGCCGTTCCCTCCCTTTTTGCTGCTGCCTTTTCCATGTGTGACCCCCCCCACTTTCATCCCGCTCTCCCTCTTCCCTGGGCCAAACCGAAGCCATTCCTGGTTCCTGTGGGGGTTTTCCAGACTTCTGCTCCTTCTTTTTGCTGGATTCCTTGCCCCTGGAGCTCCCACCTCTCGGGATGAGCCCCCTGGCCCACGCCAGGGGAGGAGATCAGGGATTGGGGCAGGAGCAACCCCGGCCCCAAAATGCTCCTGGGGAGGACTGGGATTTATATTCCCACCCTTCATCCCTGCCTGGGAATCTCCTTTCCCCCCCACAGGAATCTGTGGGTGGGTTTGAGGAGGGTGGGAAGGGTTGGGATTGCTCATCCTGGAGAAGAGAGAGCTCTGGGGCGACCTCATCGTGCCCTTCCAGGAGCTACAAAAAAATCGTGGATAGAGACTCATCCCAAGGGCCTGGAGTGTGCCAGGACAAGGGGGAATGGCTTCCAGCAGGGTTAGATGTTCCCAGCAGGGTTAGATGTTCCCAGCAGGGTTAGATGTTCCCAGCAGGGTTAGGTGTTCCCAGCAGGAAGGATCCCTCTTTTCTCACTCCTCCCTGGGGTTTTTCCACACCCTGGGGCTGGGCAGAGGGGGCTGGAATTCCTCAGCATTCGCAGGAGGGTTTTTTTGGAGGGAGGGGAAAGTGGGATATGGGGGATCCCTCTGATCCGTGGGGAATCCATCTCCTGCCTGCCCTTCCTGTGGTTTTTCCAAGCCCTGCCCTGTCTCTCCCAGGGCTACACCTCGTTCTGGAACGACTGCATCTCCTCGGGGCTGAGGGGGGGGATCCTCATCGAGCTCGCCCTGCGCGGCCGCATCCGCCTGGAGCCGCTTTCCCTGCGCAGGAAGAGGCTCCTGGAGAGGAAGGTGAGGCTGCCCCGGGAATGATCCAGGCTGGGAATTCCCGCTTGGAAAAGGCTCCTCCTTCCTCCAAGGGAGTTTGTCCTGCCTGCCCGTGCCCCGGAGGCGTCCTGGGAATGGGGTGGAGGCAGCGCTGGGAAAAGAGGGGTTGGAGAGCGGGGTTGGGGATGGGGGAGGTTTTAGGGATATTCCCCAAGGAAAGGATGAAGGAATGTAAAAGAATGTAAAGGAAATAAAGAATATAAAGAGTATAAAGGAAATAAGGAATAGAAAGGAAATAAGGGAATATAAGGGAAATAAAGAATAGAAAGGAAATAAAGAATAGGAAGAGTATAAAAGAAATAAGGAATATTGAGGAAATAAAGATGTGAAGGAAATAAAGAATTTAAAGGAAACAAGGAATAGAAAGGAAATAAAGAATAGAAAGGAAATAAGGAGTATAAAGGAAGTAAGGAGTATAAGGGAAATAAGGAATATAAGGGAAATAAGGAATATAAGGGAAATAAGGAATATAAAGGAAATAAAGAGTATAAGGGAAATAAAGAAGAATATAAAGGAAATAAGGAATGGAAAGGAAATAAGGAATGTAAGGGAAATAAAGAACGTTGTTTTTTCAGGAATGTTTTTTTTAAGGAATGATGTCTTTAAGTAGTAACATTTTTTAAGGAACAAAATTTTTTCAGGAATGAATTTTTTTGACGAATGAATTTTTTTGAGGAATGATGTTTTTGAGGAGTGATATTTTTGAAGGAGTGATATTTCTGAAGGAATGATGTTCCCAAAGGATCCCCAGCTGGAGTTCCCTCCCCTTTGCCCTCCCAGGTGGTGCTGCAGTCGGATGTCCCCACGGGGGACGTCCTGCTGGACGAGACCCTGCGGCACATCAAGGCCACGGAGCCCCCCGAGACCGTCCCCACCTGGATCGAGCTGCTCACAGGTAGGACCAGCCACTCCCCCCACCTGGGGGGTCCTCCTGGAGAAAAGGAGGCTCAGGGGGCACCTCCTGGCTCTGGAATTCCCTGGCAGGAGGTTGGAGCAGGGAGAGGGTCGGGCTCTGCTCGCAGGGAACAGGGACAGGAGGAGAGGGAACAGCCTCAGGCTGTGCCAGGGGAGGCTCAGGGGGGACATCAGGAGGAATTTCCCCATGGAAAGGGTGGCCAGGCCTTGGAAGGGGCTGCCCAGGGAGGTTTGGGAGTCCCCAAATCCCCAGGGGGGATGTTTGGGAAGAGCCTGGACGTGGTGCCCCTGTGGGTGCCGGGGGGGTGTTGGATCCCACGTCAGACTCACTGATCCAAAAGCTCTTCCCCAACCCCCTCAATCCTGGGATTCTGCGATTCTGGGATCAGGTGTTAAGTGTCTTTCTCATCATGTTTTTTGTATGGGCAGAAAAATCTTCACCTCCTTAAAAAAAAAACCCAACCTTTGTTGAAATTCTTAAGGGAGAATTTCTTCATTCTTAATTCTTTGCTCTTAATTTCTTAATTCGTTATTCTCAAATTCTTAGTTCTTTATTCTTAATTCTTTATTCTTAATTTTTTAATTCTTAATTTTTTAATTCTTAATTTCTTAATTCTTAATTTCTTAATTCTTAATTTCTTAATTCTTTATTCTTAATTTCTTAATTCTTAAATCTTAATTTCTTACTTCTTCATTCTTCATTCTTAATTCCTCCATTCTTTATTCTTTAAATTTTTAAATTCTTTATTCTTAAGTCTTAATCCTTTATTCTCAAGTCTTCCTTCTTCAATTCCCCAATTCTTCCTTCTTTAATTCCCCAATTCTTCATTCCTAATTGCAATTCTCCATTCCTCGTTTCCCCAATTCCTCCATTCCTAATTTCAGTTCTTCATTCCTAATTCCTCAATTCTTCATTCCTAATTCCTCAATTCTTCATTCCTAATTTTCCTGACTCTTAACAAAGAGATTTTCAGAAATCTTGGACAAGGGCCCCAAAACAAACCCTCCACCCGTGGGATTCGAGCCTGTGGGTGCTGGGGGTTGGTCTGGGCTGGTCAGGGCCACCAAAACCTGACTGGGAATTCCTCCTTCCCCCTCCAGGCGAGACCTGGAACCCCTTCAAGCTGCAGTTCCAGCTGCGCAACGTGCGGGAGCGCCTGGCCAAGGCGCTGGTGGAGAAGGGCATCCTGGGCACGGCCAAGCAGAACTTCCTGCTCTTCGACATGACCACCCACCCCGTCAGCGACGCCTCCGAGAAGCGGCGGCTGCTGCGCCGCCTCCAGGAGAGCCTCCTGGAGCGCTGGGCCAACGACCCGCGGCGCCTGCAGCCCCGCACGCTGGCCCTGCTGGTGCTGGCCCACTCCTCCGACGTCCTGGAGGGCGTTTTCGGCGCCCTGGGCGACGACAGGTACGAGCTGGCCATGAGCAGGGCCAGGGACCTGCTGGACGTGGACCCCGAGCTGGCGGCGGCCAAGGCGGCCGGGGGCGGCTCCGAGATGATCTGGGCGGTGCTGGCGGCCTTCAACAAGTCCTAGGGGTGATGTTCCCTGGGAGATTGGGGCTCTGGGAGAGGGGCTGGGGAGGCTCGGCCCATGAAACCCTCCCAAACTGTGGCGGGGAGCTCTTAAAACCTCCCCAGCTACATCTGGGAGCCCCTAAAACCTCCCCAGGCTGCAGAGGGGAGCCCCTGAAAACCTCCCCAAACTGCAGCAGGGAGTCCCTGAAAGCCTCTCCCCAGACTGCAGCAGGGAGTCCCTGAAAGCCTCTCCCCAGACTGCAGCAGGGAGTCCCTAAAAACCTCCCCAGACTGCAGCAGGGAGCCCCTAAAAATCTCCCCAGACTGCAGCAGGGAGCATCTTAAAACCTCTCCCTAGACTACTCAGAGGAGCCTCAGCCACTGAAAACCTCCAAAATTGCAGTGGGGAGCCCCTAAAACCTCCCCAGAGTGCTCTAGGGGGACTCAGCCCCTAAAAACCTCCCCATCTACATCGGGGTGCCTCTGAAAACATCCCCAAACTGCTCTGAGGAGCCTCAGCTCCTGAAAACCTCCCCAGGCTGCATCAGGGAGACTCAGACCCTAAAAAAAAACCCAAATGACATCTGGGTGCCCCTAAAATCCCCCACAAACTGCTCTGGGGAGACTCAGCCCCTAAAAACACACCCCAGAACCGCATCCTGGGGTGGGCTGAGGGCTGGGAAGGGATTTTGAGGACCCTCCTGGGGTAGGAAAGGGGGTCAGGGGACACTTCTGGAGTGAGAAGGGAGTTTAGGGACCCTCTTGAGGTGGCCTGAGGGTGGGGAAGGGATTTTGGGGACCCTCCTGAGGTGGGAAGAGGGTTCAGGGGATGCTCCTGGGGCAGGCTGAGGGTTTGAAAGGAGTTTAGGGGACCCTCCTGGGGTGGGAAGGGAGTTTAGGGAACACTTCTGGGCTGGGAAAAGAGTTCAGGGGACCCTTCTGAGGTAGAAAAGGGGTTCAGGCAACACTCCTGGGGCGGGCTGAGGGTTGGGAAGGAGTTATGGGGACTCTCCTGGGGTGAGAAGGGGGTTCAGGGGACTCTCCTGGGGTGGGAAAGGATCTGGAAAGGGGTTCAGAGGACCCTCCTGGAGTGAGAAGGGGATTCAGGGGACTCTCCTGGGGTGGGAGGGGGTTCAGCTGCCCCTGCCACCCCCTCCCCGGCTCGGCTGCTCCTCCTTCTCAAGGAGCCGAGTCAAACCGTGATTATTTTTGTCCTCCAATTCCCCCCTTTCCCCCCTCGTTTTTCTCCTCCTGTAGTTCACGTTAAAAACTCGTTTCTCTGCAGCCCCGCGGGGTCTGTCGGTGTTTCAGTGGCTCCCACTGCCCCCTTTCTGAGCAGGGTGGGCACCCCCAGGGGTCTCAGCTGATGTGGGGGTGGTTCCTCTGCCTCCAGGCCCTTCTGCCCCGCGGGGACGAGTCCCGGGGTTGCTGGGGGAGTCTTTGCCGTGCGGGATTCGCCCCCGGTTTTGGTGTCCATGAACCCTTCCCACGTCCCGTCCCACCCCGCTCCTGGTTTTTCCCTCCGCGGGTCTCGAACCCGCGGCCTCGGCACCGGGGCCCCGCCCACTCATTGAATACTCCCTTCCCATTGGTCGCTGTCCGGTGTCAATCACGGCCTATCTGCATAGCCCCGCCCCCGCGCTAATTGGGGACCAGGGAAGGGGTTTAACCCCCCAAAAAAACCTTAAAAACCCCTAAATCCCCCCCAAAACACCCCCATCCCACACCCACACAAAGCCCAGGGTAGGGGAAGGAGGAAGAGGCTTCTTGGGACAACCTGGTGACCAGGAACCAGGGAAGGGGGTAAAACAACCCCAAAAGGCCCTAAAAAAACCCCTAAATCCGCCCAAAAACACCCCCAGCCCACACCCAAAGCCCAGGGCAGGGGAGGAAGGAAGAGGAGGAGGAAGGTTTTTGGGTGGTTGCCACTCCCTCCTTCCCCTCCCCACTCGTGTCCTCCCAGGGCCGAAGTGATGCCGGAATTCCTGGAAAAGCCTCGCGGGACTTTCCCGGGAATTTGGGGGCGGGGGAAGGAGCAAAACCTCGGGGACCCCCCCGCCCAAAAAATCAGGGTGTGACCCCTCCAGGGCCGTGGGATGGTGGGGAGGGAATGAAGCCCCTTTCCCCAAAAATCTCCTGTTCCAGGGGGGTCCCAGCCCTGACCCCCCCAAAAAAAGGGGAGTTGCTTTAATTTGAATTTTTAATCTTTCTCTTTAATCTTTAATCCTCCCCCTCCCCCCCCCGGGGTTATTTACACCAAAATTCGCAGAAGTCGCGGCGGTTTCGGCGAAAAAAGAAGCCTCAGGGGGGGGAGGGGAAGGGAACGGAAACCTCACGGCTTCCAGGAAGGGCCAGCACCCAAAAACCCTCCCAAAACTGCACCCCGGGCTCTGGGAGACACCAAAACCCCCCAAATCCACCCCAAAAGTGCACCCCCAATGTCTGGGAGACACCAGGAC
>JAWWES010000071.1:2789621-2802093 GCA_035583135.1 Lophotriccus pileatus
TGCCAAGCCCCCCGACCCATTCCCCTCTCCCCCCAGGACCCCCCGGCCTTCCGGGTGCGTCCGAAGCAGGAATATTTCCAGGAGGTGGGCCGGGGGCTGGTGGTTCCCTGTGAGGCCCAGGGGGACCCCCCGCCCACCCTCACCTGGAGCAAGGTGGGACCTGCTGCTGCTTTGGGGGGGCTGTGGGTGTGTGTGGGGGGCACCCTGGGCAGTGTCACTGTCCCCAAATCCCTCCTGGGGGTCTGTCCCTGTCCCCAAATCACCGCTGGGCAGTGTCACTGTCCCCAGATCACCCCTGGGCAGTGTCACTGTCCCCAAATCCCTCCTGGGCAGTGTCACTGTCCCCAAATCCCTGGGCAAAATCCTGCCCTTTGTTTTCCCAGCCAGCCCCAGGATGCGGGATCACATCAAGTCCCTTTGTCCTCTTTGTCCCTGGAGTTGTGGGGTCACCACCATCAATCCCCTTGTCCCCTTTTTCCCTGGAGTTCTGGGGTCACCAACATCATGTCCCTTTATCCCTGGAGTTTTGAGGCCACCCTCCCCACGTCCCCTTGTCCCTGGAGCTGTAGGGTCACCCCCAGCCTGTCCCTTTGTCCTTGGAGCTGTGGGGTCACCCGCAGCCTGTCCCCTTGTCCCTGGAGCTGTGGGGTCACCCTCCCCACGTCCCCTGGAGCTGTGGGGTCACCCCCAGCCTGTCCCCTGGAGCTGTGGGGTCACCCTCCCCACGTCCCTGGAGCTGTGGGTGCCTCACCATGCCCGTGCCCCCCAGGTGGGCAGCGTGGGCAGGGGCAGCGCCCGCGTGGACGGCAACGGCTCCCTGGTCCTGCAGCCCCTGAGCAAGGAGCAGCACGGAGTCTGGGAGTGCAGGGCCACCAACAGGGTGGCCACTGTCACCACGGCCACCTCTGTCCACGTGCTGGGTGAGGTCCCTGCGCCGGGACCCTCCTTTGGGGGAAGATTCGGGGTTGGATTCTGGGCACCATCCCCAGGCTCGGGGCTGGGGGGGCCCAGCAGGAGCAGGGAGGCGGGGTCTGCACCTCGAGGGCTGTGCTCAGTTCTGGAAATTCAGGGAAGGGTGTGGAGGGGCTGGAGAACTCCTGAGGGAGCTGTGGGGGTCATCCTGGAGAAAAGGAGGCTCAGGGGGACCCTTCTGGCTCTGGAATTCCCTGACAGGAGGTTGGAGGTGGGGAGGGCGTCGGGCTCTGCTCGCAGGGAACAGGGACAGGAGGAGAGGGAACGGCCTCAGGCTGTGCCAGGGGAGGCTCAGGGGGGACATCAGGAGGAATTTCCCCATGGAAAGGGTGGTCAGGCCTTGGAAGGGGCTGCCCAGGGAGGTTTGGGAGTCCCCAAATCCCTGGGGGGTGTTTAAGGACAGACTGGATGCGTTGCCGTTGCAGGTGCCGGGGGGGGTGTTGGATCCCGGGTCGGACTTTCTGATCCCAAAGCTCTTCCCTGACCTGGCTGATCCCAGGATCCAGTGACTCTCTGACCCTCCCCTCCCTCAACGTGCCCCTTCCCCACCCCCCAGGCACGAGCCCCCACGCTGTCACCAACGTGTCGGTGCTGCCGCTGCCGCTGGCGGCCAACATCTCCTGGGAGCCCGGCTTCGACGGGGGCTTCTTCCAGCGGTTCAGCGTCTGGTACAGCCCCCTGTGAGTGCCCCCCACCCCCCTGGTGCCACCCCGGAGCCCCCCTCGGGCTGACAGGTCCCCCCCTCCCCGCCCTGCCCGCAGGGTGAAGCCCCCGCCGCGGCTGCACCACGACTGGGTGTCGCTGCCGGTGCCCGCCGGGGCCCGGCACCTGCTGGTGGAGAACCTGCAGCCGGACACCGGCTACCAGTTCAGTGTCCTGGCCCAGAACAAGCTGGGCAGCGGCCCCTTCAGCCACATCGTCACCTCCGTGCCCAGGGGTGAGTGGGGGCACCCCAGAAACCTCCCCTGGATCCCTCGCAAGCACCTGGGACCCTCCTGTTTCAAGGGGCACCCCAAAACCTTCTCAGAGCCCTCAATCCCAAGGGACTCTCCTACTTCTAGGGTCTCCCCAAACCCCTCCCACATTCCTTAACCCCCTGGGTCTCTCCTGTTGCCAGGGCACCCCAAAACCTCCTCTGGATCTCTTGCAAGCACCTGGAGGGTTCCTCTTTCCAGGGACACCCCAAAACCTCCCCTGGACCCCTCACAAGCACCTGGGACCCTCCTGTTTCAAGGGGCACCCCAAAACCTTCTCAGAGACCTCAATCCCCTGGGACTCTCCCATTTCCAGGTTCTCCCCATCCCACCAGGTCCATCAATCCCCTGGGACTCTCCTGTTTCCAGGGGCACCCTAAAACCTCCTCTGGATCTCTTGCAAGCACCTGGAAGGTTCCTCTTTCCAGGGACACCCCAAAATCTCCCCTGGACCTCTCACAAGCACCTGGAGGGTTCCTCTTTGCAGGGACACCCCAAAATCTCCCCTGGACCTCTCAAAAGCACCTGGGACTCTCCTCTTTCCAGGGGTTCCCCGTCCCATCAGAGTCTCCTGTTTCCAGGGTCTCCCCAAACCCCTCCCAGATCCCTCAACCCCCTGGGACTCTCCTCTGTCCAGGGACTTTCCAAACCCTCCTGAGGTCCCTCAATCCTTGAGGACCCTCCTGTGTCCAAGTTCTCCCCCAAACCCCCATATCCCCCTCCCAACCCCCTTTGGAATCTCCAATTCCCCCTCCTTCAGTCTCTCCTCTCCATATCCCCCCCAGGCTCCCCGGTGACCCCCACGACGCCGGCGGCGGTGCCGGCGGTGCCGGCAGAGCCGTCGCTGCGGCCGCCGCGGTCCCTCCGCGCCAGCCGGAGCCCTCGGGGGGTGCTGCTGCGCTGGGAGCCCCCCGGGGCCGTGCCGGGAGAGGCCGGGCCGGGCGAGGGGCCGGGCGGGTACGCGCTGGAGCTGCGCCAGGACGGCGGGCGCTGGGAGCTGCTGCAGCGCCACATCCCCGGCACCGACACCCAGCTGGTGGTGCCCGGCCTCATCAAGGTGAGGGGATGCCTTATATCACTTATAAATGGGTGTTTGATGGTTGGGGTTAATATTTGGGTTGGGAGAGTTGATGTGGAGTGGATAGAATTATAATCGTTGCTTTTAAAATAAGCGATTTGGAATAAATTTGTTTGTTCTCTCCCCCACACACGCACACAGGACGCCTTCTACGAGTTCCGCCTGGTGGCCTTGGCTGGCAGCTACATCAGCGAGCCCAGCAACGCTGTCAACATCTCCACAGCAGGTCAGGGGACAGCAGGGGACAGCAGGGGACAGCAGAGGACAGCAGGGGACAGCAAGGGACAGCAAGGGACAGCAAGGGACCCAGGGATACGATGGGGACAGGAGGTGACCCAGGGGACAGGAGGTGACCTGGGTGACACTCACCTGGAGAGACCAAGATGTGGGAGGACAGCACAGGGTTAACCAGAGATACAGTGGGGACAGGAGGTGACCCAGGGGACCCAGGGGACAGGAGGGGACAAGAGGTGACCCAGGGGACAGGAGGTGACCCGGGTGACACTCACCTGGAGAGATACCTGTGAAGCCACCAAGACATGGAGGGTTAGCCAGGGATGATACAACGGGGACAGGAGGTGACCCAGGTGACAGGAGGTGACCTGTGGGACACAGAGTTACAGTCTGACAGGCTGTCCCCCCACCCCCTGGGCAGGCATGGAGGTGTACCCGTCGCGCACGCAGCTGCCGGAGCTGCTGCCGCAGCCGGTGCTGGCCGGGGTGATCGGCGGCATCTGCTTCCTCAGCGTGGCCGTCATCTTCAGCACCACGGCCGCCTGCCTCATGAACCGCCGCCGCGCCGCCCGCGGCCGCAAGCGCCGCCAAGGTACCGCCCGCGGCCCCGCATCCCGCGATCCCGGTGATCCCGGCGATCCCGGGCCTGGCACGGGGTGGGGTGGGGAAGGGGGTCGTGCCCAGCCGTCGCCTCATGGTCCCGTTTTGCGTTGCTCGCCCCGTGATGTTCCCCCTGTCGTGGCCTTTCCAGATCCACCACTCGTGTTCTCCCCCAGCAGGAAGCTGCCACCTCCACAGTAAGTCATGCCACGGCCATGCCATTCTCGCTCCCTGTCCCCTCTGTGTCCTGCCATGCCATTCTCCCTCCCTGTCCTGCCATGCCATGCCGTGCTTCCCTCCTCATCCTGCTCCCGCCATGCCGTGTTCCCATCCCCATCCCACTCCCTCCCTGTCCTGCCACCCTATCCTGCTCCCTCCCTGCCCCCTCTGTGTCCTGCCACCCCGTGCCATGTTCCCATGCCCATCCCACTCCCTCCCTGTCCTGCCATTGTCATGCCACACACCCTCCCTGTTCCCCTCTGTGTCCTGCCACCCCATGCCATGTTCCCATACCCATCCCACTCCCTCCCTGTCCCACTCCTGACCATGCCACACTCCCCATCCCGCCCCTTCCTCATCCCACTGCCTCCCATCCCATTCCCACCCCATCCCACTGCCCTCCCCATCATTCACCTGCCACTGGCTGGGAGCACAGGGACAGCTTAGGGACAGCTTGGGGACAGCTTAGGGACAGCTTGGGGACAGTTTAAGGACAGCCTGGGGACAGCCACCCCCTCTGCCAGTGCCCAAGGCCGTTAGGGCCGGGGGGCTGCCCCAAAACTCCCACCGTGGGGCGTTATTGGCCAGGGCCGAAGAACAGGGCAGGGTGGTCCGTCCCTTCCCATCCCATCCTGTCCCATCCCATCAGCGCCGGCCCTTGTGTCCCTTTCCAGCCATCCTGGCAGCCCTGGGAGCCCCGACAGCGCGGTGAAGCTGAAGCTGCAGCCCTCGCCGTGCCAGACCCTGCAGCGGGCGCTGCTCTGGGGCGAGAAGGCCGGCACCAGCCTGGGGCTGAGCATCGCCGGCTCCGGCGCCGGCTACCCGGGCTGCGAGAGCCCGCGGGGCCGGGAGCTGGTGCCGCTGGAGCGGATCCGCCGCGGCCCCGACGGGCGCTTCGTGCTGGAGAACGACCCCCCCCCGCAGCCCGCAGAGCCCCCGCAGCCCTCCGGCCAGCAGGAGGAGGAGGAGGAGGAGGAAGAGGAGGAGGAGGAGGAGGAGGAGGAGCGGGAGGAAGAGCCCGTGTGGCGCAGGGGGGTCCCGCTGCGCCCCCACCCCGCGGGGCAGCCCCGCCGCGCCGGCGCCCACCGGCACGGGCGCTATTTCGGCTACGGGGGCGGCGGCAGCAGCAGCCCCGTGGCCGAGGAGGGCGCGGGGGGGTCCTTGTGCATCATCGACGTGAGCCCCGTGGCCTCCGCCGCGCCCACCACGCTGCCTTACAGCCCTGCCCAGGAGCCCCCCCCGGGCCGGGCCCCGCGCCCCCCGGCCCCCCCGGCCATCAGCGGGATCCTGCAGTACCTCAGCCTGCCCTTCTTCAAGGAGATGTGCGTGGACGGCGACTGGCCCCCCCAGGAGGAGGAGCCCGGGGATCCCCCCCTCCCCGCCGCCAGCACCCCCCTGCCCGCGCCGTGCCCGGACTGCATCGACACAAGTGCCAACGCCGCCTCCCCCCCCGGCACCGCCGCCCTCCTCCAGCCCCCCCGGCTGCCCGTGGGACCCTCCAAGGCCTCTCTGCCCGGCTCGCCCGCCTGGCCCCGCTGTGCCCCCCCCGCCCAGCCCGCCCCCCTCCTCCGGACTGAGCCCCCGGGGCGACCCCCGGAGCAGCCCCCCGAGAAGGTCCCTCGGGGCAGCCTGACCAGCCAGAGCAGCGGCCGCGGCAGCGGCTCCTTCCTGCGGCCCCCCTCGCTGGCCCCGGCCCTGGGGGGAGCCTTCCTGGGCACCGGCAAGAGGTGAGACGTGGGCAGGAACCGGCGTGGGGCTGGCACGGGTCAGAGCCGGCCCTGCAGCGCCCTGGGGACACCCCCTTGGGGTCCCCGCTGTGTCCTCGTGTCCCTCGGGGTCTGTCCTGGCACCCCTCGGTGGGATCTGATGCCTTGGGGTCTCACACCCAGCCCCGGGGTCTCGCTCTGGGGTCTCTCCTGACACCCACTCCAGGGGTCTCACACCCAGCCCTGGGGTCTCACCCCCTCCCCGGGGGTCTCACCCCCTCCCCGGGGGTCTCACCCCTCGTGGCCTCGCTCCCCCTTTTCCCCCCCCCTCTCCCCCCCCACTCAGGAGAAACACCTCCGTGGACGAGAACTACGAGTGGGACGCGGAATTCGCTCTGGAATCGGAGCTCCTGGAGGCTCTGCAGCTTTACCGGGGCGCGACCACCCCCGCCCGGCCCGGCACCCCCGGCCGGCCCTGCTCCTCCATCGCCCTGCGGGACCTGCAGCCGCGGCCCCCCCGTGAGTGCGGCCCCCCCCTCCCCGTGCCCGCCCTGCCGTGGCCGCCGCGGGGGTCGCGGCAGCGGGGCCGGACCCTGCGTGTCTCCTCCCCGCAGAGCCCCCGCTGAGGTCGGTGTCGGCGTTGGGGACGCCCCCCTTCCCCTTCCCGCAGACGACCCCCCCGCGCCGCCCCGAGGGGTCTTCGGGGGCTCGGCGGCGCGGGGAGGGGGTCGAGCAGCGGAGGCAGCGGGTGGGCGCCCGTGGGTGCTGCTCGGAGCGCTTCGAGGTGGCCACGCTGCTCTGAGGGACCCCCTCCCCACCCGAGACCCCTCCCCACGGCTGGGGGGTGAAGGGATGAGGGGGGGGGAATAAAGAGGTGTGAGAACAGCTCTGGCTCGTGTGTGGTGAGGGGGGACACACACACACCAAGCCCACCTCCCCTTCCTGACCATCCCCCATCTGCTCAGTGCACCCCCCCCCAAATTGCTGGGCCCCCCCCTCCCTCCACTTCCCGGTCCCCCCCTTCCCAATGTGCCCCCCCCCAATTCCTGTCCCCTCTCCAATGTCCCCGTTCCCTCCCGTCCCCCCAATTCCGGTGTTCCCCCCGCCCTTTTCCCCTTTTTGGGGGGGGCGTGGCCCGCGTTCCTCATGCCCTTATAAGGTCATGCCGCGGGAGCGCGTCACGCGGGGGCGGGGCCAGACCGATGACGTCATCGCCGGGCCGAGGGTCGCGCGTGGGCTCCGGGTCGGGTCACTTCGGGTCGCGGAGCCCGGTCCGTGTCACCCTCCTCTCCCCTCCCCCCCGGGGTCCCACCCTCGTGTCACCCGTGGAGGGACACTCGGGGCTGGTCCCCCCCAGGACGGCCGAGCTCCAGGGACACGGTGGCACCTCGGGGTGGGGGGGTGGGGGTGGTGACGGCGACACCGCGCTGGTGGCCCTGCCACCCGTCCCGTCCCGGTGGCCCCGAGCGCGAGGTTTGTTTGTTGTTTTGGCGGCGTTTCCCCTGGAGACGGGACTTGTGCCAGCGCCACCCCCTGTCCCCTCCCGGCGCCACCGGGGCCACTGCGGAGGCCACCTCCCCCCCCCCGTGTCACCAGAGCCAAGCCTTGGCTGTCCCCACTGCCACCACAGCCCCGTGTCCCCCTGTCCCCACCACAACCACCCCCATCGTCACCTCAGCCACCGCAGCCGTCCTGTGTGACACTGCCACTGTCACCCCTGTGTGACCCCACTGCCACCCTGTCCCCTCCTCACCCACCACAGCCACACATCCCCACGCACCCCCGTGTCCTCCTGCCACCACGGCCACCCTGTCCCCATCTGGGCCACCACAGTCCCTCTGTGTCCCCCCTCCACCTCCCTTCCCATTCCCGCAACTCCTCCCGGGGCGGTGCCACCCTCGGGGTGGGCTCGGTGTCACTCCCAGGGGCTCGGTGACACCCCCTGGGTGGGCTCGATGTCACTCCCAAGGGTTCGGTGCCACCCTCGGGGTGGGCTCGATGTCACTCCCAGGGAGTCGGTGCCACCCCCGTGGAGGTCTCGGTGTCACCCCCAGGGGCTCGATGTCACTCGCAGGGTCTCGGTGACACCCCTGTGGGGGTCTCGATGTCACTCCCAGGAGCTCGGTGTCACCCTCGGGGTGGGCTCGGTGTCACCCCCAGGGGCTCGGTGTCACTCCCAGGGTCTCGGTGCCACTCCCAGGGTCTCTGTGTCACCCCCGGGGTGGGTTCGATGTCACCCCCAGGGTCTCGGTGACATCCCCTGTGTGGGCTCGATGTCACTCCCAGGGGCTCGGTGCCCCTCGGGGGGGTCCCGGTGCCCCTCGCAGGGCTCGGTGCCAGCCGCGGTCCCCGCCCCGGGGGCGGGCGGTGCCGGGCGGTGCCGGGGCCGCCCCCGGGCCCGCGGTGACATCAGCCCTGAAAAGGGCGCGGGCGGCGGCGACATCCGGCACTGCCGCCCCGGGGACAGCGGGACCGGCGCCGCAGGTAGGCACGGCCACGGGGCACCGAGCACCGGGCACGGGAACGGCACCGGGAGCGACCCCCGCGCACCGGGACGGGCAGCGGGAGCGGGACGGGCAGCGGGACACGCGACCGGCGTGACACCGGGATGGGGATGGCGATGGGGACAGCGCGGGGGGACCGCTCACACCCCCCCCACCCCCCCCCCCACCCCGGCGTGTCCCCCCTCGAGCCCCGCGGAGCCCCCCCGGGACACGCGGCCGCGCCCGGGAAACGGGACACGGGTGGGGCTTCCGGCCCTTCCCGCGGGGGGAGGGGGGGAGGGCCCGGGGCGAGGCCGCGGGGGGGGCTCCGGACCCCTCCACGTGTCCCCCGGGGGTTCCCTCCACGTGTCCCCAAAGGGGTTTCCTCCACGTGTCCCCACCCGGGGTCTCCTCCGCGGGAGTCTCTGGGGACACCAGGGTGGGGAAAGCCCCCCCTTCCCCTTCTTGCTGCCCCCCCCGGGGTGTCTGGGGGTCCCCAGGGTGACCCTGTGCTGGCTCCGGTCCCTCCCTGTGCCCACTCGCTCCCGGGGACACCAGGGTGCCCGTGTCCCCTTCCCGCGGGGTCTCGGGGGGTCTCCGGGGCTGGGACCGGGTGTGTCCCCCCCTCCCCCCCCGCAGCCTCCCGGGCAAGCCCCGGCCGGGCCGGGAAATGATCCCATTCCCGCTCCTTTGTTTCCCAATCCCTTGGCCCCCGGCCGGGCACTCCCCACACCCCACGCCCTCCCCACCCGGGGGGCACCCCAAGCCCCCCCCCCCTGGGCTCTGGGACCCCGCTGGGACCCCCGTGCGTTTGGGGGTGTGTGTGGGGGGTGGGTTTCCTCCTGCCCCTCTCCCGCACCCACGTGTGTGTGTCCCCTTCCCTGCGTGGGGTGGGGGCACAGTGGCACCGCTCCCAGCGGCCCCTCGGCCGGGGTGGGGTCCTGCCGGGGTGGGGACACCCCCTTTTCCCTCCTCCCCTCCCTCTCCAGGGGCTCCCCGTGCCAATCCCGGATCTGGGAGGTGGCTCCGTGCCCGGGCAGGGGGAGGGGAGCTCCTCGCCCTCCTCACCCTCCTCACCCTCCTCGCCCTCCTCACCCCCGAGAGTGGGGATGGACGAGCTGGGGAGGGCACGGGGGGACCCTGAGGGGGTCCCGGGGGGTCCCAGCCCATGGTGGGGGTTCCCCCGCGGTGCTGGGGGTGGGCACAGCCCCCCCCTTCCCGCCCAGGGCTGGGCAGGAAGAGGGCAGGGCTCTGGCAACGCCTGTCGGGGCAGATAAGGCTTGAGCTGGACAGGGCTGTGCCAGGACACGGTGCCACCAGTGCCACCAGTGCCACCCTGGCCTCACCAGTGCCACCCTGCCCTCACCAGTGCCATCCTGGCCCCTCCAGTGCCACCAGTGCCACCCTGGCCCCACCAGTGCCACCCTGTGTCCCCCTGTCCTCCCCACACCCCCCGTGTCCCCCCTGACACGTGTCCCGTCCCCGCAGCCCCCCCAGGATGGCGAACCGGGGTCCCTCGTACGGGCTGAGCCGGGAGGTGCAGCAGAAGATCGAGCGGCAGTACGACCCCGAGCTGGAGCAGCTGCTGGTGCGCTGGATCCTGGCCCAGTGCGGCGCCGACGGCGGCCCTGCCCCGGCACAGCCCCAGCCCGGCAGGGACGGCTTCCAGCTCTGGCTCAAGGACGGCACCGTGAGCGCCCGGGCGGGGGCACGGCGGGGACACCGAAACTGACCCCATGACTGATCCCAGAACTGATCCCAGAACTGATCCCAAAACTGACCCCAGAACTGACCTCGAAACTGACCCCAGAACTGACCCCAGAACTGATCCCATGACTGACCCCAGAACTGACCCCAGAACTGACCCCAGAACTGACCCCAGAACTGACCCCAGGACTGATCCCAGAACTGACCCCAGAACTGATCCCAGAACTGATCCCAGAACTGACCCCAGAACTGATCCCAGAACTGATCCCAGAACTGACCCCAGAACTGACCTCAGAACTGATCCCAGAACTGATCCCATGACTGACCCCGAAACTGATCCCAGAACTGACCCCAAAACTGATCCCAGAACTGATCCCATGACTGACCCCAGAACTGACCTCAGAACTGATCCCAGAACTGACCCCAGAACTGACCTCAGAACTGATCCCAGAACTGATCCCAGAACTGATCCCATCACTGACCCCAGAACTGATCCCAGAACTGATCCCAGAACTGACCCCAAAACTGATCCCAGAACTGATCCCAGAACTGATCCCATGACTGACCCCAAAACTGACCCTTCAGGGACCCCAGAACTGATCCCATGACTGATCTCATAACTGACCCCAAACCTGACCCCTCAGGTACCCCAGAACTGACCCCAGGACTGACCCCAAAACTGACCCCCCATGGACCCCAGAACTGACCAGTCAGGGACCCCTCAGGGACCACATAACTGACCCCAGAACTGATCCCAAAACTGACCCCACACTGACCCCCCAGGGACCCCAGAACTGACCCCAGAAGTGCCCCCATGCTGACCCCACGCTGACCCCATAACTGACCCCATAACTGACCCCTCAGGGACACCAGAACTGCCCCCACACTGACCCCATAACTGACCCCATAACTGACCCCACCCTGCCTCCCCAGGTGCTGTGCCGGCTCATCAACAGCCTCCACCCCCGGGACCGTCCCCCCGTTCCCAAAATCCAGAGCTCAGCCATGGCCTTCCGGCAGATGGAGCAGATCTCCCAGTTCCTGCAGGCGGCGGAACGTTATGGGATCGCCCCCACGGACATCTTCCAGACCGTGGACCTGTGGGAAGGTGGGAATGGGATTGGGAATGGGATCAGGGTTATGGGATCAGGGTTATGGGATTGGGGTTATGGGATCGCCCCCATGGACTTCTTCCAGACCGTGGACCTGTGGGAAGGTGGGAATGGGATTGGGAATGGGATTGGGGTTATGGGATCAGGGTTATGGGATCGCCCCCATGGACTTCTTCCAGACCGTGGATCTCTGGGAAGGTGGGAATGGGATTGGGAATGGGATTGGGGTTATGGGATCAGGGTTATGGGATTGGGGTTATGGGATCAGGGTTATGGGATTGGGAATGGGATCAGGGTTATGGGATCGCCCCCACGGACATCTTCCAGACCGTGGACCTGTGGGAAGGTGGGATGAGATGGGAATGATGGGATGGGATGGGATGGGGGTTATGGGATCTCCCAGACCCTGGATCTCTGGGAAGGGGGCACAGGGGGGTTACAGGGTGGGTTTGGGAGGGGTCTCTGGGAGGTCACAGAGTGGGTCTGGGGGTACAGGGTGGGTCAGGGTGGGTCTGTGGTGTCTGTGGGGTCTCTATGGGGTCTGTGGGGTGTCTGTGGGGTCTATGGGGTGTGACAGACCCCATTTCCCCCCCCAGGGAAGAACCTGGCGTGTGTGCAGCGCACGCTGATGAACCTGGGCAGTCTGGGGGTACAGAGTGGGTCTGTGGGGTCTCTATGGGATCTGTGGGGTCTCTATGGGGTCTGTGGGGTCTCTGTGGGGTCTGTGGGGTCTATGGGGTGTGACAGACCCCGTTTCCCCCCAGGGAAGAACCTGGCGTGTGTGCAGTGCACGCTGATGAACCTGGGCAGTCTGGGGGGTACAGGGTGGGTCTGTGGGGTCTGTGGGGTCTCTGTGGGGTGTCTGTGGGGTCTGTGGGGTGTGACAGACCCCATTTCCCCCCCCAGGGAAGAACCTGGCGTGTGTGCAGCGCACGCTGATGAACCTGGGCAGTCTGGCGGCCGCCAAGGGCGACGGGCTCTTCCGAGGAGACCCCAACTGGTTCCCCAAGTAGGTGCCCCCCCAAAACCACCCCCAGGGACCCCAAAAATTCACCCAGGGACCCCAGATTCCCCCCAGGGACCACAATATCCCCTCCAGGGCCCCAAAATCACCCCCAGGGACGCCAAAAATTCATCCAGGGGCACCAAAACCTCCCCAGGGACCCCAATATCCCCCCATGGAGGGGGTTGGGGTTCCAAGGGGATATTGGGGACCCTGGGGAGGGGGTTTAGGGTTCGGGGGGGGGTGTTTTGGGGGTCCCTGGGGTGGTTTTAGCACCCTGGGGAGGGGGTTTAGGGTTCCAAGGGGGTCCTTGGGGAGGTTTTAGGACCCTGGGGAGGGGGTTTAGGGTTCCAAGGGGGTCCCTGGGGTGGTTTTAGGACCCTG
>JAWWES010000071.1:2804012-2815151 GCA_035583135.1 Lophotriccus pileatus
TGAGGAATTTAAAGATTGAAAATAAAGATTTTCCCCATTATATCCACCTTGGGAGGATCCCAGGTCTGACACAGGATCCATCAGACAGGTGAGGATGAGCTCGAGGTGATTTTATCTGCACAATAATTTGGATTTTGGATGCCAGCAAAAGGCTGGGGCCAAAAACCAGTGGGTTTGGCCTCCACCCTCTATAGTTGGGCTGCTATAAATAGAATTTCACCTCCTAATTGCCTCCCTCAGTGCCAACACGTGGATGGAAGGATTCTCCTCTGATAAAGGGAGTTTGGGAAGCTCAGAGATGCCACTTGGATGGGATTAATTCCTCAAGGCTTTGGGAATTGTTGCCTGAGGGGGGGAAATCCCCCCCCCCCAAAAAAAAAAAGTGATAAATGCACGTGGTTCTCTTACTAAAAAATAACAATAAAAGAGTAATAAAAGTACAGTAATAAAAGAACAACCCTGTTCATGTTCCCTGCTCTTCCTGGTGGTTTATATAAAAAGGCAGGGGCGTAAAATGTGGGATCCTCTCCTGAAAGTGCTTTGGAAATGAGGGAAACCAAAGTGCATTCCTTGGAAACCTCGGCGGGAAGCAGCAGGCTCTCCTCGGGGCCAGCTCAGCGAATCCCAGCTGGAATAACGAGCCAAAGCCAGATTTTCCAGCCCTCGGGGCAGCCGCCAAACTTGAAAGGATCTTCAGTGAGAGGGAATTCCCTGCTTTATCCAGCGGGCAGGTTTTCCTTTTGGAGCTGCCTCGTCGGGTGGTTCCAGGAGAACTCCAAACGCTGCCCGAAATCCAGCCCTTTTGGAGCAGAACCGCCTCCTCTTTGACCGCTGCAGAGCCGCAGAATTCCCAGGAGGATGCAGAATTTCCCAGGACAGAAGTTTTCCCTCCGCTCTCTCCCCGAGGAGAATCGAGGCTGGAGTTTCGACCTTCCCGTGCTCCCCGCGCTGGATCCTCCCCTTGCCCGCCCCTTCTCCCGCAGCTTCGACTCCACAAAAAAAAACACCTTCTGCGAGCAGCTGAGCTTCCCATCTTCGCTCCGACATGGGTAAGAGATCCAGCCCCGCATCCAGCCCCGGATCCCGCCGGGATCAGCCTTTCCCACCCCTCGTTGAATTTGTTGCTGCCTCCAACCCCACTCCTTCCCCCGCGGGTTTGATACCATCGCTAAACGCCTTTGGGGCTCGAATTAAGGGTCTCTCTCAGCGTTTAAAAGCTCGATAAACCCTCGCACTCGCTGCTCGTGGAGGTGAATTGACCTTTTTGCTTCTATTTGAACGTATTTTTAGCGACAAGACCCCCCCCTCCTGATTTCCACGATCTTCCACGCTTGGCTGGCTGGACAAGGAAACAGAGGGAGGGACTGAATAGTTGATTGTGAAACTTTGTGCGGTTTGTCAGGGACGCTGTTACCTCGGGCTTTCAAAACAGGGAAGGATTGGAGAGTTTGGGTAAAAACCAGGTGATTCTGCCCAGTGAAAAAACACTGATTAGGTAAAAACCCGCCGATTCTGGCTCAGCAGGAGGGTGTAAACCTGGTGGGAACTTCAGTACTTGGCAAAGCACCGAAATACATTCCAACATTAAAAAAAGAATCGTTGTTTTGCTTTCATTTCTAACTCTTGAGTTTAATTTCTTTAGCCTGTGCTCATGAGTTTTGCCTGAAAATGTCCTGGAAGAAGCCTCAGTGTAGAGTGGGTTGTGCTTTAAATCCATGAACTTGCACTCCTGGAATGCCTGTCCCTTTTCCCTGTGTTGGAGCAGGAATTGCTGTGTGCTGGTGTGATTTTGTTGTTGTTGAGGTGTTGGGAAGGATCCAAACTGACAAAAAGGGAGATAAAACTCTTCCCAGAAGGAGCTGGAGCAGTTGGGGGAGCAGGTGAACAGCGAGGAGAGAGCTGTGCTTTCTTGAACTCTGGAATTCCTAACCATGGAATCCTGGAATGCTTTGTGTGGGAAGGACATTGATCCCATTAATCCCATCCCATTCCTCCAACCTGGCCCTCCTGCTCAATCCCCCCTTTTCCAGGCTGTGAATCCTGAAAAATCACCCCTTCTCCAGCCTTTCTGTTCAGGGAAAGCCCGGAGGCTTTCCAGGAATAATGGAATAATAACAACCACGTGGGTTGTTCCCGTTGGGAAATCTCCTCCACTCCCCTGGCACTGAGTCAGCAGCTCCCTCAAATATTTAACACCCGTTTTCCCACATCCCAGGCCTTTGGCACAGACAAATGTGCTTTGAAACGGGGAAGCCTGAGCTCCTGGAAGGCCCCAGCTTCCCATTTTTCATGAGGATGGAGCATCCTATTGTGGGTATTTCCAGGAATTGGGACTGGACTGGAGTCAGCAATTAAAAACTGGAATTTTCTCCTCTTAGAGATGTGCCTGAAAAGAACTTGGATGTTTAAATAATTGGATTTTTTTTTTCTCTCTCCAATCAGCAAAATGTGGAGCGTGTGGACCAGGATATGCAAGTCCTCTGGATGCCATGAAAGGCAAGTTCTTGGGAATTCGTTCCTAAATCCAGGCCAGCAGCACTGGAATTATTTTGGAATTAGGGGCAGACAAGGGCAGGTGCCTCCCAGAGTGGCATAGGTGAAATATCTAAAGTATATGAAATATATAAAACACCTAAAATATAGAAAATATAAAGGACTCCTCATAAAAAGGAAAAAGAAAAGCTTTACCTCCTGTGAAGAATCACACCTTACAGGCAGGTTAAACCCTTAAGATCCCTTTAAATTCCACCACATTTTTTTGTAGAAATGAGGGGGTTTTTTTGGTGCCTTACCCAAATTTTTCGCCCCCAGGTCCCCGGGAGGAGCTGCTGTACCTGCCCTGCATCTACAGGAACACAGGGATCCAGAAGCCTGACTACCTGGCCACGGTGGATGTGGACCCCAAATCCCCCCACTACTGCCAGGTACCCACTGGGGACGGAATATTTGGCTTCACAGAGCCCCTGGCACATAAATATTGGTGTGGGGAAGCAAAAAAACACGGATTTCTTACTCCAAACTACCATTTCTCAGTCTCAAGGCCCTTCCAGGGCTTTTTTTTTGCTTGCAGGATTTTCATGGCTCTTTTTATCTCACACCCTGAGAAGTTCTGCCCATCAGGCACTGGGATCTGATCCCTGAATTTCCCGGGAGAAAAGCTGCTCCCTGACTGATAAAGCCCATCACTTTCCCTCTCTGCATTTACACCTCGACACAACAACCCATTTCCTTGGCATTTATGACCCCTTTCTTTGCCTGAGGGAAAAACCCCTAAAGGGGGCTGAGTTTGGAGCATGAGTTCCCTCATTTCCAGGCAGTTTGGAGCCTGATTTCCAGGCAGTTGGAGCCTGATTTCCAGGCAGTTTGGAGCCTGATTTCCAGGCAGTTTGGAGCCTGATTTCCCTGATTTCCATGCAGTTTGGAGCCTGATTTCCATGCAGTTTGGAGCCTGATTTCCCTGATTTCCAGGCATTTTGGAGCCCAATTTCCAGGTAGTTTGGAGCCTGATTTCCCTGATTTCCAAGCATTTTGGAGCCTGATTTCCAGGCAGTTGGAGCCTGATTTCCAGGCATTCTGGAGCCTGATTTCCAGGCATTTTGGAGCCTGATTTCCAGGCAGTTTGGAGCCTGATTTCCAGGCAGTTTGGAGCCTGATTTCCAGGTAGTTTGGAGCCTGATTTCCCTGATTTCCAGGCAGTCTGGAGCCTGATTTCCCTGCTTTCCAGGTGATCCATCGGCTGCCCATGCCCAACCTGCAGGATGAGCTGCACCACTCCGGCTGGAACGCCTGCAGCAGCTGCTTTGGGGACTCCAGCAAGAGCAGGAATCTCCTCATCCTGCCATCCCTCATCTCCTCTCGGATCTACGTCGTGGACGTGGCGACGGACCCGAGGGCTCCCAGACTCCACAAGGTGTTTTATATTCTCTTAATCACATCTTTATTTCTCATCTTCTGGCCGAGAGAGGGAAACTCTAAGGATTCCAACCTCCAGGTTGTTTATGGATACCTTTGTCGAGCATTAGGAACTTTGAAACTCCCACTTTACTGACAGATTTAGTGACAGACTCCACAGGAAAGTGTTGTCCCAAGCAAATGTGGTGGGTTTTAAATTCATTTTAAAGGTTCCTAAGCTGCCTCTGCAGTATTTCAGTCAAAGTTATTGTTTCTGGCTACAAGAGGCACATTCAGACTGTTTTCCAGGGGCTAAATTCAAATTTCCTTGGATTTTCAGTGACCAAAACCAGAAAGGACATGTCATAATCCTTGATTCCTAAACATGTGCTTTCTAACAGCAAAAGAGAACACTTTAATGTGTTGAAATGAACATTTCTTGTTCGTGGAAAGGATTGAATCTCCCCCAAAATAAAACCTTCTGCTGCCACGGGGTTTGCTTGGCAGAGAGCTCTGGCTCTGAATGTTTTTCACCTGGAATTATTGCTTCCCAGTGGGTGCCCAACCAGAGCAGGGCTTGCTGGAGACACCCAGGGAAGGAGACGACTTGTCTGTGCATCCCATTGCAGGTGGTTGAGCCGACGGAGTTGTTCCAGAAGGGGAACGTGGCCAACCCTCACACCTCTCACTGCCTGGGCACTGGGGACATCCTGATCAGCTGCCTGGGAGACCCTGCTGGCAATGGCAAAGGTGCTGCTCCCCTCCTTGCTCCGGGAGAGGATTCCTGGCACGGCAGGATCCTCCTCCCAGAGCAGCTTTTTAAATCTTGCGGCACAGAACAATCCCCAGACGTCATTTATCTGCCTCCAAACACACTCCTCGAGCTGTTCCAGCTTGCATTCCCTAGTTTTCAAACTTCACAAGGATTCCTGCCTGGAAATTTTCTTACCTTTTCCAGGTATCAGCTGTTTGAGAGCTGGGGAGGAATTAGAAGTGTAGTTCAGGTGGGATGTAGGGAAACCTGCTCCTTTTCCCTGGGGTTTTCCTGCTGGATCAGGGGCAAACATATCCTTGTTATGTCCAGGATTCAAGGATACTGGTGGCAATCCAAGGAAACCAGAGGTGACTCCTCCAGGATCTTCTCTAAGATACTGAAATATCCCCTGAGAGGGCTGATGGATTTATTGGGATGATTTCAGCAGAAACAGAAGCAAACTGGGCCTTAAAAAATTAATTATAATGTGATAAAAGCCTTTAAAAATCCAGGGTTTGTTTGCTTTAGGCCACAGGAGCAAAACCAGAATCACAAAACATTCCTTGACGGGCAAAAGCAAAGCCAGAACCACAAAATATTCCTCGAAGGACAAAAGCAAAGCCAGAACCACAAAATACCCTTCCAGTATAGGAGTTGCATTTTACAGCAATTTAAACATCACTGGATCATTTCTCTCACTTAAAGCTGTGTGAATGTCTGCCAACAATATGTCTGGGGGGGTTTGTGTCAGGGAGTTTTATCCTGCTGGATGGAGAGACCTTTGAAGTGAAAGGGAACTGGGAAAAAGG
This sequence comes from Lophotriccus pileatus, assembly GCA_035583135.1. Lineage (NCBI taxonomy): Eukaryota > Metazoa > Chordata > Aves > Passeriformes > Tyrannidae > Lophotriccus > Lophotriccus pileatus. The sequence continues at coordinate 2,809,467 of JAWWES010000071.1, forward strand.
GGGAAAGGTCCCTTCCCTGGGCTACGACTTCTGGTACCAACCCCGGCACAACGTCCTGCTGAGCACGGAGTGGGGAGCCCCGAAAGCCCTGAGGGACGGGTTCAACCCGGCTGACGTGGAGAAAGGTGAGGAAAACCCCTTAAAAACACCATTATTTCCTCAAATTATTATAATTATTCCTGCCCTCCTGTTCCTCTCAGGGCACTACGGCCGCCACATCAACGTGTGGGACTGGAGCAGCCACACCCTGCTGCAATCCCTGGATTTGGGGAAGGGTTCCATCCCGCTGGAGATCCGCTTCCTGCACGAGCCGGCGGCGGCCGAGGGCTTCGTGGGCTGTGCCCTGAGCGGGGCCGTGCACCGCTTCTACAGGACACAGGTGGGGCAGCTGGGATGGCCCAGGGAGGAGCCAGCACAGCCCAGCTCGCCTGGAGTCAGAGAGGGGAAGGGTCTCACTGGGGGTGGGGTGCTGGGAGGGCTTGGGTTGGGTTGGGAGCCACCCTAAAGGATGCCTTTCACCGGCCCAGGCTGGTCCAGAGCTCCATCCAGCCCGGCCTGGAGCACTCACAGGGATGAGGCATCCATGGAATAACCCGTGCTGGGACCTCCCCACCCTCACAGGGCAGAACTTAAGGCCATCCCCTCCTTGTGCCATCACACCCCTGTGGAAAGTCCCTCTCTGGGGGTTAACTGAGCCCTCAGGGATCACTGGAAGGCTTTCCCCGAGGAAGGGGCTGCAGCAGCAGCTCAGCAGCTCATTTTGTGGCCTTCCAGCTGGTGGATCAGCTGGGCATGTGGAATTTGTCCCCTCCAGGGTCACCGTGTGCCGTTTGGAAGCGTAGGGAAGACCTGGAGGTAGAGGAGGGAGGGAAGTGGGCAGGGACAGCCTGCAGACAGACAAAGATATTGTTGCACAGGAAAGCTAGTAACATTCCTGCTGGGAATACTGTTCCACCCTCCCTCAGGGCTGGTAACACTTACTGGGTTTGTAAATCACCCTTGTGCAACACTCGGTAAATAAATAGCAGTGCCCAGCTCTCCTCCCTCTGCCAAGCCATCAAAGCAATCCTCAGGAGCTGGACTTTGAGGATCCTCGTGGGCCCCTTAATTTAGTGACTCCTTAAATCCTAACTCAGCGTTCCCTCCTGCAGAAAGGAGACTGGGCAGAGGAGAAGGTGATTGAAGTGCCCACCAAGAAGGTGCAAGGCTGGCTCCTCCCGGACATGCCTGGTCAGTGGGACCGTGCTGGGAAAGAAATGGGATGTTCTCCTCATCAGTTCCCTGCTCCAGAGCAGCTTTTTGCCTAATTTTGTCCTCAAATGGCAAAAACTTCCTTGTAAAAGATCAAATTTGGGGGGTAAAGAGTGTCTTTGTGTGGCACTTCTGAGGTAACCAGATGAAGGTTGTGCTTTGCTCCCACATTTGCTCCGTGCTCGAGGTCACTTTCTCCAGAAGAACCCTTGGAGCTCAGGGTGTTTGGGAACGTCCTGGGAATGCTGGTAGAGCCTGAACCTCCCTGATAGGTTGTGGAATTCGCTCCTACAGGTCTCATCACCGACATCCTGATCTCCCTGGACGACAGGTTCCTGTACTTCAGCAACTGGATCCACGGGGACGTCCGGCAGTACGACATCTCCGACACCCGGCGGCCCAGGCTGGTGGGGCAGGTGAGGCTCCAGCAGGGAAAAATGAGGCTCCAGCAGGGAAAAAAACCCTTTCCCCCCACCTGCCAGTCCTCAGGGAGTCAGCTCAGCCTCCTTTTCCCAAGAGGAGGGAAAAAAAAGGACAGTTCTCTTTGGCTGGAGGATTTCAGCCCCTTTCCTGTTCCTGCTTTCAGGTGTTCCTGGGGGGCAGCATCTGCAGAGGGGGCCCTGTGACCGTGCTGGAGGACAAGGAGCTGCAGTGCCAGCCCGAGCCATTTGTCATCCAGGTCAGTTTGCCCAACGTGCTGGTTTTAATCCTTCTGAAAATTCCCAATATTTAAAAGTAATTAAATTCTGATGGCCTGGGCAGGTGCCACGTCCGTGCCAGGGCCTCACCGCCCTCACGGGGAAGACTTTATCCCTGATATCCAACCCAAATCTTCTCTCCTGTTAAGAAGGAAAAAGGACTCCCAATAAAAACTGTTCCCTCCCCAAAGCTGGGGATTTGCTGCTCCTGCATCACTGATTCTGGATCTCTCCAAACAGAACTATCAGCCTATTCCCTTTCTCCTTGTTGCTGCATTTTCTTCATTCAGCTTGGCTCCAGCACCTCGTTCTCCACTGATTTTAGGGAAAGAAGGTTCCAGGTGGGCCCCAGATGCTCCAGCTGAGCCTGGATGGGAAGAGGTTGTACGTCACCAACTCTCTGTACAGCGGCTGGGACAAGCAGTTCTACCCAGACCTCGTCCGGTAAGGAAACGTGGGCTGGGCGAGCTCAGTGCTTGATTATGAACTAATTAACGAGCCAATTAACATGCCACAACTCCTCCTACCCCCTGTGTCCTCCTCCCTTTCGCAGGGAAGGCTCTGTCCTGCTGCAGCTCGACGTGGACACCGAGAGAGGGGGGCTGGCAGTGAATCGAAGCTTCCTGGTGGATTTCGGGAAGGAGCCGGCCGGGCCCGCGCTGGCCCACGAGATGCGGTACCCGGGGGGGGACTGCACCTCTGACATCTGGCTGTGACCCTTCCTGGGGCTGCTTCACCCCCTCCCAAACCTTCCCAAACCTTCCCAAACCTCCCCTTTTCATCAGGGCACCCGAAACTTTGCGAACTCCCTAAATCCACGTTCCTCTTTCCGAGCGGAATCCTTGTCTGAAATCTCATCTCCGGTCTGGATTTCTGCACTAGGAAATAATCAGCAGTAAAATTACCCTTCAAGTCAAAGGTGGTGCGTTTTTGTGGGGTTTTTTTTTCTGGTGTTTTGTATTTCCAACAGAAAGTCCTCAAAATTTCACCCAAGCACCACAAAAATTGAGCACAAAAACCCACCAATGAGCCCCAAATATTCCCTTCTCTGAAAGCTGGCTTTGCCCTCAAAAAAAAGGGAGGTGAAGGGACTGGAAATGGAGTTTTTGGGGAATAAAACCTCAGGATGGACGCTGTCAGATCCCAGTGGGTGTTATTAATGCTAATTATTGATGTTAATATAATTATTTCCTTTAAGAAAAAAAAACAGCAATGTCTCCACCAGACAACTTGGGGGCACTGGGGGAAGAACTGGGGGCACTGAGGAGGACTGGGATGAGACTGGGATGCACTGGGATGGGACTGGGATGGTACTGGGGGCGCTGGGAAGGGGCTGCTCCTGGTATTACCCCTTGACTCCTCCCCGTTCCTGCCTCAGGGGTCCCTGTGACATCACTTCAGTGACATCACAGCACAGAACTGCCACACACGGTGCCCCCTCCCCATTGCCATGGAAACGGCACCCCCATTCCCATGGCAAAACCACCCCCTGTTCCCATGGCAACCAAACGCTCCAGTTCCCCTGGCAACGGAAGCCCCAGTTTCCATGGCAATAGCCCCGTTGCCAGAACAACACACCCCCAGTTCCCATGGCAACACCCCCAGCTCTCACGGCAACTGAAGCCCCAATTTCCATGGCAGCAGACCTGTTCCCGTGACAACAACCCCCGTTCCCATGGCAACATCCCTATGCCCGTCCCTACCCCTTGTTCCCATGACAACACCACTCGTTCCCATAGCAACCCCGCCACTACCACACCCACCCCTCGTTCCCATGACAACACCTCTCCCCTCGTTCCCATGGCAACACTCTCGTTCCCACGCCCCGTTCTCATGACAACCTCCCCGTTCCCATGGCAACCCCGCCATTCCCATGCCCTCCGCGCATGCTCCTTCCCCGCCTACATTTCCCATCACCCCCCGCGGCCGCGGAGCGTTCCCGGCCCTCTTCCCCCCTCCGGGACTTCATTTCCCAGCACCCCCCGCGGCCGCGGGGGGGGGGCCGGCTCGTCCCTACGGCGGCCGGCGAGGCCCGTTCCGCGTGACGCGCGCCGTGCGCGGACGCCAAGATGGCGGACGATGAGGGCGAAGCGCGGCCGGGGGCGCGGAACGGGGCCGGGGAGGGACCCCCGGGCGGGCCCCGCGTCGTCCGCATCGTCAAGTCGGAGTCCGGCTACGGCTTTAACGTCCGCGGGCAAGTGAGCGAGGGCGGGCAGCTGCGCAGCATCAACGGCGAGCTGTACGCGCCGCTGCAGCACGTCAGCGCCGTGCTGGGCGGAGGGGCCGCCGACCGCGCCGGGGTGCGCAAGGGGGACCGCATCCTGGAGGTGTGAGTACGGGGGGGCCGCCACCCCGCAGCCCCCCGGCCCCGCGCAGCCCCCCCGCACGGCCCCGTCACCCCACGGACCCCCACACACACTGCCCGAGCCCCCCACGAACCACCGGACCCCAGACCCACACACACTGCCCGACCCCCTCAGAGACCCCCAGAGCCGGCCCGGGCAGGGCGAGACCGTGGGGAACACGGGGAGGTGATGGAGGGGGGTTTGAGGGGGGTTGTGAGGAGGGGAGGGGGTTGGGATGAGCCCCCACCCCTCACTGTGGCTTTTGGGGGGGCTGATGAGGGGGGACTGAGCCCAAACTGAGCCCCTCACCCCTTACTGGTGGTCCTGAGGAGCCTCTGGGTTGGGGGGGTTTGCCTGGCTCTGGACCCCCCTCACAGGGAGTTTTGGGGCTGGTTTGTTCCCCCCTCCCCTGGGCAGGTTTTGGGGGTCTCCAGGGGTTTTTGGTGGTCCCCAGGGGAAGTTTTGGGGGTCTCTGATGGAGAAGGGGGGTTTTGGGGAGCCCTTACTGGGGGTGAGGAGGGCAGGACATTCTCCCCCCACCTTGGGTTTGGGGGGCGCTGGGGATTTGGGACCCTCCTGGGTGGGTCAGGGGGGAAATTTTAGGGATCAAATTCCCAAATTCCAACGTAAGGACCCTCCTGGGGGGGGATTTTTAGGGATGAGCATCCCAAATTTCAGCTTGGAGACCTCGGGGGGGGGGCATTTTTAGGGATAAAACCCCTTGGGTTTCCACACTGCAGAGGGCAGGGTGGGAAATTTTAGGGATAAAATTCCCAAATTCCAACGCCAGGACCCTCCTTTGCCTCGTGGGGTTTTTGGGGTGGGTTTTTTTAAGGATTCCTCCAGATCCTTTGGGAGTTTTACTTCACTCCGGGTCGCCCAAAGCCCCGTTCCCGGTTAATTCCCGGGATTTCCAAGCAGCAGGAATGTTCGGAAGGGCAGCGGTGGCTCTCAGGAGCTGCCTGGACTCGCCCCCCGTGGCCACAGAAATCCCTCTTGGGATTTGGCTCTTTCCCATCTGACCCAAATTCCCGACTCCTTGTTTTTTTCCGCCCGGGAGGAGCGCCGGGAGGGGGGGATGGAATTCTGCACCTGGAGGAGGGGGTTGGGGGGGATTTTTGGGGGGAATGTGAGGCGGGTTTGGAGCCTGGGGCTGGAATTTTGGGATTCCCTCCTGGTTTATTCCCTGGGAGAAGTGCCTTTGGTTTGTCCCTGGGTGTTGTGGCACTTCCAGGTGTCCCAGGATTCCAGTATTCCAATATTCCAGTATCCCAGTGTTCCTGGATTGCCAATATTCCTGTATTCCAATATTCCTGTATTCCAATGGCCCTGTTCCTATATTTCAGTATTCCAATAGCCTTGTATTGCAATATCCTATATCCCTGTATTCC
>JAWWES010000071.1:2815251-2826758 GCA_035583135.1 Lophotriccus pileatus
TGTATTCCAATGGCCCTGTTCCTATATTTCAGTATTCCAATAGCCTTGTATTGCAATATCCTATATCCCTGTATTCCTGTATCCCTGTATTCCAGTATCCCTGTATTCCAGTATCCCTGTATTCCTGTATCCCTATATCCCTTTATTCCTGTATCCCTGTATTCCAGTATCCCTGTATTCCTGTATCCCTATATCCCTTTATTCCTGTATCCCTACATCTGTGTATTCCAATATCCCTGTATTCCTGTGTTCCAGTAACTCTGTATTCCTGTATTCCAATATCCTGTATTTTTGTATTCCAATATTCCTACAGTTCAATGTTCCTCTATTCCAATGATCCAATATCCCTATTTTTCTGTATCCCTGTATTCCAACATCCCCATTTTTCTATATCCCTGTACTCCCACATCCCTATATTCCAATATACAAGTATCCCTATATTCCTATAGTTCCATATTCCACTGTTCCTATATCCTTATTTCTCCATATCTTTATATTCCAAATATCCAATATTCCAATATTCCTACATTCCCCTAGTTCAATATTCCTATATCCCAATCTCCCAACATCCTTATTATCCCTATTTTTCTCTATTCCCACATTCCTACCCTTCCATATTCCAACATTCCTGATGTGGCTGTGCAATGTCCCCATCGGCTTTTCCCTTGTATCCAGGACAATCCCACATCCTGGAATTCTGAGCCTGGGAGGGGGAGGTTTTTTTGGAGGAAGAGCCTGAGAGAGGAGGTTTTCCAGGAATTCCCGAGGCAGCTGCTGGGATTTCAGGGGATGTTCAGGACGTGGTCACTCCTCTGTGGGTCTGTAATTCCACATCTCATCTCCTGGAGCTGGAAAACCTCCCATCTGAAGGGTGTGGATTCCTCTGGAATTCCCTTCCCGCTCCGTCCTTCCTGAATCCAAGACCCAGCTCATCCCAGGCTCTTCCCAAGGCTGGAATCTGTGGGAGTTGAGGGCACTGGAGCTCTTTTGCCTCCTGATTAACCCCCAGAATGACAGTCAGGATAATCCCACAGGGAAGGAAAGCTCTGGATGCAGCCAGGAAAATGATGGAAGGGAGAAAGACGGGATTTATTCGGGATATCACCGAGTCGTGCCCGTGGAAAAACAATTGGATTGGGAATGTTGGGGCTGGTTGGGGTGAGATTCCTGAGCAGGTTGGCCAAGGTGGGATCCGTATTTTCCAGGAAAAGCCAGGATGGGGCTCTTGGGAATGCTGGGAATGTTCTAGAGGTGGCTTGGGAATGTCTTCAGTGCTTCCAAAGGCCTTTTGGGGCAGATTGGGATGAGATTGGTCAAAGTTTGATCCATGTTTTCTCTGCAAAGCCAGAACCGTGTGATGGGGCTCCAGGGAATGTCAGGAATGTTCTGGAGGTGCCTTGGGAAATACCTTAATTATCCTAAATACTGTAAATATCCTAAGTTTTCTAAATATCCTAAATTTCCTAGATATCCTAAAAATTAATATCTTACATATCCTAAATATCTTAAAAATATCCTAAATATCCTATAAGGATATTTATCCTATAAGGAGCTGATCCAAATCCTAAATATGCTAAATATCTTTAAAATATTTCCAACATCCCAAATAACTTAAATATTCTAAAAATACCCTAAAAAATATCATAAGTACAATGAATATCCTAAATTTTCTAAATATCCTAAAAATATCTTAGACATATTACATATCCTAAATATGTTAAAAATATTTTAAATACCCCTAAATAGGTTAAATACCCTAAAAACATCCTAAAACTATCTTAAATATCCTAAATACCGTGAATATTCTGAATACCCTGAATATCCTAAATACAGCAAATATCTGAAATTTCCTAAGAATATCTTAAATACCTTACACATTCTAAATATCTTAAAAATGTTTTAAATATCCTAATTAGCTGGAATATCCTAAAAATATCTTAAATATCCTAAGTACCGTAAGTATCCTAAATACCGTAAATATCCTAAAATCCTAGATACCGTAAATATCCTAAATACCGTAAATATCCTACATACCGTAAATATCCTAAATTTCCCAAGTAGCCTAAAAATATCTTAAATATCATCTTAATATCCTAAAAATATTCCTAAGACCTTCCAGATGCCTCCCTATCCCCAGGTCCCTCCTAACCCCAAAACCCACCAGCAGGAAAACTGATCCTCAAGCCTAACCACGGAATTCATTCCGTGGAGTCCCCCCGACTTTCCAAGGGGAGAATTCCCTGGGCACGTGCTTTTAGGATGACCTGTGGGTGTTTATTCCCCCCAGGAACGGGGTGAACGTGGAAGGGGCCACCCACAAGCAGGTGGTGGATCTGATCCGGGCCGGGGAGAAGGAGCTGATCCTGACGGTGCTGTCGGTGCCGCCGCACGAGGCCGAGAGCCTGGATCCCGGCGAGGATTCCCTGGGCCAGTCCTTCTACGACTACACAGAGAAACAGGCCGTGCCCATCTCCATCCCCACCTACAAACACGTGGAGCAGAACGGCGAGAAGTTCGTGGTGAGGATTCGAGGGGTGATTTGGGGCCTTCCCGTTGGGGTTTGGGAGGTTTCCGTGGGATTTCGGCGTCTCCTGGAATGAGCGGGATCCTCCCAGGATGGGGAGCTTGGTCCGCCCTTCTGTGCCTCAGGGGAAGTGTCTGTGATCCTGAATCCTGAGATTTGGGGCTTTGGCTGCAGAAGCAGGAGTTTGGGATCTCTCTGTGTCTGGTGGGAAGTGTCCACGATCCTGAATCCCAAGATTTGGGGCTCACGAGGCTCCTGAATATTGGGAGCGGCCGGGCCATCCCCCATCTCCTGGGATTTGTTTATTTAACTCCCCATCCCAATTTTCTCATTTTGGGACCTGTCTGTGTCTCATGGGAAGTGTCTGTGATCCTGAATCCCTAGATTTGGGGCTTTGGGTGAAAAATGAAGACTTTGGGATCTCTCTGTTTCTCACGATCCTGATTCCTGGGATTTGGGGCTTGGGGCTGCAACGTGAGGAGTTTGGGATCTCTCTGTATCTCGTGATCCTGAATCCTGGGATTTGGGGCTTGGGGCTGCAACTTGAGGAGTTTGGGATCTCTGTGTTGTCCCCCCATCCCAGGTGTACAACGTTTACATGGCGGGCCGGCAGCTCTGCTCCAAGCGCTACCGGGAATTCGCCATCCTGCACCAGAACCTCAAGCGGGAATTCGCCAACTTCACCTTCCCGCGGCTCCCGGGGAAGTGGCCCTTCTCCCTGTCGGAGCAGCAGCTGGATGCCCGCAGGAGAGGCCTGGAGGAGTACCTGGAGAAAGGTCTGGAGAGCCAGGGTGGGAATTGCTGGGGGTGTTCCCGGGTGGGAATGTCCCCCCGTTCCCTCGGGAATGACGCCCCGCGTGTCCCGCAGTTTGCTCCATCCGGGTCATCGGCGAGAGCGACATCATGCAGGAGTTCCTGTCGGAGTCTGACGAGGTGGGTCGCCCTCCCTGGGCTGCTCCAGTGGAATTCCATGGGAACAAACCGTGGAATCCAGGCTGGAAAAGCCCTCTGAGCCCATCCCAGCAGCACCAAGGCCACCAGCGATCCCTGTCCCCAAGTGCCACATCCACACGTGTCCTGGACAATTCCAGGCACTGGGACTCACCCCCCTGCCTGGGGAACCCTTTCCAATGCCTGCCCACCCTTTCCAGGAAGGAATTTTCCCAAACATCCCACTAAACCTCTCCCTTGTGGCCTCGTCCTACCATTCCCTGGGAGAAGATCCCTCCTCCAGCATCTCCCCCTCATCCTGCTGGAATTCCTCAATCCTGCTGGAGTTTGAGGCCCACCTGGGGGGATTGAGAAGGATTTGGGTGAAAAGGACGCTGATTTGGGGGTGGATCTTTTCCCATCTCCATCCCAGAACTACAACGGGGTGTCGGACGTGGAGCTCCGGGTGGCGCTGCCGGACGTGACGACGGTGACGGTGCGGGTGAAGAAGAACAGCACCACAGACCAGGTGTACCAGGTCAGGCTCCTCCTCCTCCCTCACCTGGGATGTCTCCAACTGTCCTCCCTCACCTGGAAAAACCCACCTGGGAACGCCGGAAAAACGAGGGGAAAATCGGGAGGAGGAAGGAGAGTTGGGAGCTTTTTCCTGCTGTTTTTGGAGGATGGGGATCCAAGGATTTGGAGGTCCAAGGATTTGGACCAAGGGTCCAAGGATTTGGAGGGAATGAGGTGGTGCAGAGAGAAACCCTTTGGAAAAAGGAGCTGAAAATCTTGCTGGAAGGGAGGGATGGAAGGTTGGGAAAGAGCAGGAGCTCCGGGATCCCGGGAATAAATGGGATTTGTGAGGGTGTTTGGGACACAGCCTGTGGAATTCCACATGGTCCCAGTGAGTCCTGGCTGTGGGGACTGAATGTTGATGGAGTAACATTCTCAGGAGGAAGCTATTCCGATCATTCCCACTGGGAATTGCAGCTGGGAAGCATCAGGACACAACATGACCTGAGTAAATGTCCCTGGTGGTGGAGCTTAAAACCCGTAGCAAGGGTGGTTCTAATGCCTATAAAAACCCACCTGGCTTTGCTGGAAGAGTGGGATTCAGGCTTTCTGTGGCTGGGGGATACTTGGGAATTCCTGGCTTGGCTCCAGAGCTGCTGGTTTGGGTGTTGCTCATCCCCTTTTCCGTGTTTTCCAGGCCGTGGCTGCCAAGGTGGGCATGGACAGCGTCACCGCCAACTACTTCGCCTTGTTTGAGGTGATCAACCACTCCTTTGGTGAGTCCTGGAACCCTTGGGATGCAGGGAAAAAGGGCTGGCAAAGCTCCTGCAGGGAATATCCAGCTCCTGGGAACACGTGGTCACGGAATCAGGGAGTTACTGAGGTTGGAAAAGCCCTTGGAGATCCCGGAGTCCAGCCAAGGCCACCGGGAAAACACGGCCCCAAATTCCACAGGGGGGATTTTGGAGGGGTTTGGGGTCATTTTGGAGGGGTTTGGGGTCATTTTGGAGGGGTTTGGGGTCATTTTGGAGGGGTTTGAACTGTTTACACCCCTCAACCTTCTGGGAATTTTTAACTCCTTAAAAACCCCTCAAAATTCTGGAAATTCTCTCCTTAAATCCCTCCAAATTCTGGGATTTTTTAAACCCCTCCAAATTCTGGAAATTCTCTCCTTAAATCCCTCCAAATTCTGGGAACTTTTTAGCTCCTTAAACCCCTCAACATCCCAGGAATTCTTCTCTCCTCATCCCCCACCCCACACGCTCCATCTCCCGGCCCCGCCAGCCCCGCGATCTCCTCTCCCAGCTCTCTCCCAGCTCTCTCCCAGCATTCCCAGCATTCCCAGCTCCCTGATCCCTGTCTCCCATGCTTTTCCCAGTGAGGAAGCTGGCTCCCAACGAGTTCCCCCACAAGCTGTACGTGCAGAACTACACGTCGGCCGTGCCGGGGACGTGCCTGACGCTGCGCAAGTGGCTCTTCACGCCCGCCGAGGAGGAGCTGCTCAACGACAACGACCTGGCCCTCGCCTACTTCTTCCACCAGGTGGGGATCCCAGGAATCAGGGAGTTATGGGATCAGGGAGTTAAGAAGTCATGGAGTTATGGGGTCAGGGAGTTATGGGGTCATGGAGTTATGGGGTCGTGGTGTCGACCTCGCCGTGATTCCCAACCCGCATCCAGTCCGCTCTTAAAAAGCCTCCAGGGATTGGAAAATCCACCACTTCCAATGTCTTGATCCCTCTGGAAAGAGTTCCTTCCTGATATCCTGACCCCTCCCTGCTCCTCTCTCCTGTCAGGGAGTTGGGGGGTCTCCCCTGAGCCTCCTCCTCTCCAGGCTGAGCCCCCCCAGCTCCCTCAGCCTCTTCCCATGGGAATTCTGCTCCAGACCCTTCCCCGGCCTCGCTGCCCTTCCCTGGCCCTGACTTGGATTTGAGCAGTTCCAGGGATGGAGAAGAGCCCAACCCCTCCTTGTCTGAACTGAGCCTGGGATATAAATCCATATAAAAAAATCACAGTTATCAAATATTTCATCTCTCAGGCTGGATTTTTCCAGCTTTTCCTCCCTTTTTGGCTCAATTCTGGGAACTGAGAGGAGGAACCTGCTCAATCCCAAAGGAAAAACCCCTTTTCCAGCAGCCAAAACTTCCAGACCTGAATCCCTGGAGTGTCCTCAGCCAGATCCCAGCTTTCCCAAATCCATCCTTTCCTCCTGTAGATGTTTGAAGCCCCCCCAAAGCTTCTGGGGGGGGGGCTCAGGGCAGGGGGAAAACCCCATCCTGGAGCTTCTGTGGGGCTGGGGCTGCTCCAGGCCCAGCTCCTGGAATTCCTGTCCCATCCCAGGCCGTGGATGACGTCAAGAAAGGCTACATCAAAGCCGAGGAGAAATCCTACCAGTTACAGAGGCTCTGTGAGCAGAGGAAGATGGTGATGGTGAGTGATCCCCTGGCTGAAATCCCGGGATAAACCCTTGGGAAAGCCCTCAGTGCCCTCTTCTGGGCTCACCTGGGCTCTGTGGGGGCAGTACCTGAACTTGCTGAGGACGTGTGAGGGCTACAACGAGATCCTGTTCCCGCACTGCTCCTGCGACTCCCGGCGCAAGGGCCACGTCATCACGGCCATCAGCATCCAGCACTTCAAGCTGCACGCCTGCACCGAGGAGGGGCAGCTCGAGGTGAGGCCTGGGGGGCACAATTGGGGTCCTGGGATCACAATTGGGGTCCTGGGATCACAATTGGGGTCCTGGGGATCACAATTAGGGTCCTGGGATCACAATTAGGGTACTCGGGATCACCCCCGACCTCCCGCCTTGGGTTTGTACGTGGAGTTTGTCCTCCCCAAATCCACAGGGTCAGGCTTGGGGTCTCTGGGGGCACAACTGGGGTCCCCATGGCTCTCCTGGGCGTGTTTCCCCCCAGAACCAGGTGATTGCCTTCTCCTGGGAGGAGATGCAGCGCTGGGACACGGACGAGGAGGGCATGGCCTTCTGCTTCGAGTACGCGCGGGGCGAGAAGAAGCCGCGGTGGGTGAAGATCTTCACCCCCTACGTGAGTGTCCCAAACCCCCCCTGGAACAGGGAGACTCCCAGGCTTCAGGAGGGAGGGCTGGGAAGGGATCCCTGGGCATGGAAGGGCAGGGCTGATCCCTGGAGCTGCTGCTTCCTCTGGAGCTCCTCTGGAGCTCCTGGTTCTCCTCTGGAGCTTCTGATTCCTCCCTGGAGCTCCTGGTTCTTCCTTGGAGCTTCTGGTTCCTCTGGAGCTCCTCTGGAGCTCCTGGTTCTCCTCTGGAGCTCTTGGCTCAGCCCTGGAGCTCTTCGTTCTCCTCTGGAGCTTCTGGTTCCTCCCTGGAGCTCCTGGTTTTTCCTTGGAGCTGTTGGTTCCTCTGGAGCTCCTCTGGAGTTCCTGGTTTCTCCCTGGAGTTCCTGGTTCTCTGGAGCTCCCGGTTCTCCTCTGGAGTTTCTGGCTCATCCCAGGAGCTGCTGGTTACTCTGGAACTCCTCTGGACGTTCTGGCTCCTCCCAGGACCTCCTGGATCCTCCTGGGATCTCCTGGCTTGTCCAGGATCTCCTGGATTGTTCCTGGAGCTCCTGGCTCCTCCCAGGATCTCCTGGCTTGTCCAGGATCTCCTGGATTGCCCAGGATCTCCTGTGGCTATCCTGGGCTGTGGGATCCCCTGGATTGTCCCTCTGGAGCTCCTGGCTCCTCCCAGGCGTGTCCAGGCTGTCCCAGGGGCTGGGAAGCCTGGATTTTCCCTGGATTTCCCCTGGATTGGGATCCCTGGCTCCATCCCCGCTCCGTGTCTCCGCAGTTCAATTACATGCACGAGTGCTTCGAGCGCGTCTTCTGCGAGCTCAAGTGGAGGAAGGAGGTGAGAATTCCCACTTTTTCCCTTCTCCAGGGATTCCTGGGCCTTAAAAACAGCTCCCTCCTCCCTGGGGTGATCCCAGGAATGTGGGAAAGCTGGGATCTGGGGATGGGAAACTGCTTTGGGGATGAGGAGATCCAGGTGGGAATGTTTGGGATGAGCTTGGGAAGGGCCTTGGGCAGCTGGGAATGTTTGGGATAATGCTGAGAAAAGGCAGGTGCAGGTGGGAAAGTTTGGGATAACCCTGGGATAACCATTTTCTCCCTACCTGGAATTTTCCTGCTCCCCTCTGGGTGTGTCCAGTGGGATGAGGGAGTAAAAACCTGGAAAAGCTTTCCAGGAAAGCCCCAAAAGAAGAATCTTCCGAGGAATCCAGAGGAGGGAAGCTGGGAATGCCCAGCCTGGATCCTTCCCTGTGCATCCCAAATTCAGGCTCCCTGTCCCAGCTGGAAGTGGGACCTTCCCTGCTGGCTCCTGGTCCTTGGAATGAACCCGATCCCGGCTCTGGAATGCCGGGATGGCCCCAAAATCCCTTCCACGCCCGTCCTGGCTCTTCCCTGTCCCCCATCCCTCCGTTTTGATCCGTGTTCCCTGTATTTCTTCCCTTGCCAAGGTGGAGGAGGAGGCAGCAGACCAGGATAACGAGAACTGCAGGGATGACAGGATGTGCAGCAAGGTAACCGGGAAACACCCGGATTCGGGGCATTCCCGGCCGGATCCGGCGTCTCTCCTGCTTCCCTGCTCCGGCCCCTGCCAGGAAATCCCACAGGCTTTTTCCCAGTGGCTTCCTGAAGGGAGACCTGCCCATCCTCCTCCTGCTTTTCCCGGGATAGAGGCGGTTTTGTGCCTCTTCCCTGGCTTTTGAGGCGGGAATTCTCTGGGCTCTTCCCGGCTTTGGGTGGCCCGGAATGCGGCCCTGCCATTCCCAAATCCCTGCTCTGGAGCTGCAGGTGGAAAGGGGGTGAACTTTCCTGGGATCAGAGGCTCGATCCCAGTGGTTCTCGTGTTATCCTGGAATGCTGGATCCCTAAATCCCCCAATATCCCTCTTTTCCCGGCCTTTTCCCGCTGATCCCAAGCAGGATTTGAAGCCGGGCCTTTAAACTGCTCCAGGTTTACCTGGGAGCATCCCTGGATAATCCCCTGCCATCCCCTTGGATCTTTTCCTGCTGGATTTGATCCCAGAGCCTTTGCTGCCGGATCCTGGCCCTGCTGGAGTTTCCCAGGAATCCCAGGATCTGCCAATCCCTCTTTCCAAGCCTGGAGGCTCCCCAGGGATGGATTCTTGTCCCATGGGATTCCAGGAATCCCAAATTCTTCCAATCCCTCTTTCCAAGCCTGGAGACTTGTGGCATCCTTGGGGATGGTTCTCCCTGGTTTTCCAGGATTCCCAAGCTCTTCCAATCTCCCTTCCTGACCTTGAAGGCCTCCCCAGGGATGGATTTGCTGTTCTCCCTCCATATTCCCACCTGGAATTCCTGCCCTTTGCTCTGGCATTGGATCCAACCCTGGCTTGTTTCGTTGTTGAGGGAGGGAAAGGAGGTTTCCAGGCTGGAATTTCTCCTGGAATTCTGAAAAGTCTGATCCCACTTCCTGCCCAATTCCAGGGATCTCCCGGATTCAGGAACACCCTGGATGTTCCCTTGGGAATTTGGGGCGTCCCTCAAAGCCCTGGAATGCTGGGAGGGATCCAGGAGTGTCTGGATTTGGGAATCCAGGGCGGTCTGGATCTGGGAATACGGTGGCTGAGTGGTGGGAAAACTGGGAAAAGCTGGGAATAGTGGGAAAACTGGGAGCAGTGGGAGAGCTGGGAATAGAGGGAGGACTGACCCATCCCATATCCCCCTTTTCCAGCAGCTCCAGAGCCTTTTCCCCCCTCCCTCACAGCCTCCTTTTCCTTGTTTTCCAGAACCTTTTCCAGCTGGTCCGGTCACAGCAGAGGGATGCGGCCACTTAACCCCCCCCTCCCCCCCCCGTGTAATTAAACCCCCCCCCCAACTAAATATTATTAATTAAGGAAAAACCTCGTTTGTGCCCGTCATGTTCATGGAATTTTCAGAGAAAAACAGGGAAAAACCGAGGCAGGGAAAACTCTGAGGGGGAGGGAATGATGGGAAAGGGGGAAAAAAAGGGGCTTCTCCTGGTTTTTTTTTTACAGCTGGAATTTCAAACGAACAAAATTCCTGGTTTTCCGCGGGAAAAATTCCCGCTGAAAAGTTCCTTTCCTGGGGGTGTTCCCATCCAGGATCATCCCTTTGGAATTCCAGAGGGTGGCAGCACCTCTGGGAAGGGTTTTTTATCCCTGTTTCTCCTCCCAATCCGTGGCTTTTCGGAGGTTAAAAAAATCTGCGAAGGAAGTGGAATCCCAGGGGGAAAAAAGAGCCTTTCCTGGCACAGAGATCCCGATGTTTTTAAAGCTCTGGGATGGGTTTTCCTGCTTTTTGGGGCGTTTGGAGGGATCTGAGGGGTGGGAGGGGGTTGTGGCTCCCGGGGAATTCCGGGATCCTGAGGTTTGGGAGGTGATCCGGTCACGGATCGGGTGGAGGAGCAGCTCCAAGGAGGGGAAAATAACCTGGAAAAGCCTTTTTTTTTCTGGATTTGAGCAGATTTTATCCACAATTCCAGGTGGCTGAGCAGCTCCCAGGAGGAAAAATAAGGTGGAAAAGCCATTTTCCTTGTTTTTTAGCAGGACTTTTCCATGGCTTGGGAGGAAAAATAACCTGGAAAAGCCATTTGGGTGTGGAGCAGATTTTATCCACAATTCCAGGTGGATGAGCAGCTCCCAGCAGGAAAAACAACCTGGAAAACGTGTTTTCCCAGCTTTTGGGTGGGATTTTTCCATGGCCCTGGAAAAAAAATGGGAATGGGGGTGTTGGGAAAGGTTTGGGACCCCCCAAACCCCCCTTTTGGGGCTCAGCAATGACCCTCCCAGTGCTCCCAGTTTGGATCCAGGGAAAACTCCTCCCCACCCACCCCCTCATCCCAATTTTGCTGCCACCCAAAAAACATGGATTTATGGGAGAGAATTCCAGGAGCTTTTGGGGTGTTTTTTTTTTCATTTGTGAGTCAGAAAAGTGACCAAAATCCCCGGAAAAAAAGGGAGAAATAACGGCTAAAAAACCTGATTAAAAAGCCCTCCCTCCTCCTCCTCCTCCTCCTCCCATTTTCCCTCCTCCAGCTGCTCCTGGTTGTTCCCATTCCTCGGTTTCTCGGTCGGGGGAAAAAAGTCACTTTAGTGTAATTAATTGTAACATATTCTTTTAAATAAATTGATTTATTGATGAAACTGTGACCGCCCTTCCTCCCCCCTGTCCTGGGGAGGAGCTCCTGGAGTGGTTTCAAAAACCTTTCAATTTTCACTTTGGGTGGTTTTTTTTTTTGTGTGGTTCTTTTTTTAAAGGTTTTTTTTTTTATTATTTTGACAGAAAAAAGAAAAAACAAAAACAAAAAAAACAGGAAAAAAACCAAACCCAGCCCCGAAATTGTCCAAAGGAACCGCAATAAATAGCAAATAAATTAAGCAACAGCGTCTCCACCCCCGGGGGGGGGAAATTCAACCCCCCCAAACCCCCCACCCCCCACCCCCACCCCCCAAATCAACCCACCAGGTACCAAACCCCCCCAAAATGGGGGGGGACACGGGGGGTGGGGGGGAAACGCCGCGGCCCCCCCCCCTTT
>JAWWES010000071.1:2840707-2850840 GCA_035583135.1 Lophotriccus pileatus
CTCCCCATGCCCTCACTCAAGATGGCGGCGCCGCCACGCCTCACAAAAAAGGGCGCGAAGCCGCCGCGGCGGGCCCCGCCTGCCCTTCTCCAAGATGGCGTCCCCGAGATGGCTCGCCCTCACCCAACATGGCGGCCTCTCCCCCGTGTTAATTAACGGCGCTGAAGCCCTCCCGTTTGCCCTCAGTTAAGATGGCGCCGCCTTCCCCGCGGGTTTCAATGGGGGGTGAAGCCACCACCGCCCGGGGGGGTGGTGGGCGGGGCTTCGCCCGCCGGAAGTGGCGTCACGGCGGAGCCGCCCGCGAGCGGGCAGCGGAGCGGGCCGGGGCCAAGATGGCGGCGCCGGGGCTGGGCCGGCCCTGAGGGGCCGTGAGGGGCCGGAGGGGCCCCCGGGCATGGCGGGCTCGACCGAGCCCTAAAAGGGGGGCCCCGCCGCTCCCCCCGCGCCGCTGCCGCCGCCGGAGCCTCTCCGGGGCTTCCGCGGGGCTTTCCCGGTGGACTCAACCGGGGCGCTTTGCCGGGGCCTTGCTGAGGAGAATCGAGCCCTCACCGGGGCCGTTTGAGGGAGAAGCGGGGCCGGCTGGGGGAGGAGTGGGGTTTTTAGGGCGAAACGGGCCCTCCCGGGGAGCTTTTGGGGGAGAACCGGGGCCTTTCGGGGTGAACCGGGGCCTTTCGGGGGAGAACCGGCTCCTCCCCAGGGCCTCCCGAGGCTTTAACGGGGAGGGAAGACCCCCCCCACCCTCGCCCTCCCCGTTTCGGTTCCTTCTCTCTGTCATTTTGGGTTGATTTCAGCAGACCCGGAGCTTTTTTTTTTTTTTTGAAGCTTTGTGGGGTGTTGTGGGTTTTTTTTTTTTTTGGTTGGTTTTTAATTTTTATTTTTTTTTTAGTATTTAACAGCAGCGGCTCCCGCTCCCAAGCCGGTTTTCCCGGGGATTTCAGCACCTCCCGAAGGGCAAAAAAAACCCAAACCGGGGATTAACGGCGCGGGAGGAGGAATGGGATGAAATGCAAAGGATTTCTTCGCTCAAATGTGGGGGTTTTTGGCTTTTTGATTGAGGTTTTTTCACTCGGAATCGCCCGAATCTGTGTTAAATCCGGGAACGAGGGAATTCAAACCTTCGGGAATGGTGTCCCTGAAAACAGGACTGACTTAAGGGTAATCCCGGACTCGGTTTTTCCTCGATAAATTATTAATTAGGGGAGAAAAAAAGGGTAGGTGGGGTCTTTTTTTGGGGGGCTGGGGGGCAAGAATCAAGAGGTTTCAGGCAAGTGAAGCAGCCTAAGGACTGACTGATCCCGGCCTCTGGAATTCGGGCTTGGAAGTGTAACTTTAGGAGCCTCTGCAGGGGATTTTTGGGGGAGTTTATTTAAGAAAACCAGGAGGAAAGGGGATTGAAGCTTCCTTGGATTGAAGATTCCTTGGATTTCTGCTCCGACACGGGATTGAGGGACGGCAGGAGTGAGGTGAGTGCTCCTGGATTGGGGGATTTGTCCTGGAATTTTAGGGATTTGTCCTTCCCTCTGTGGGCCTTGGGGGATGGGGATGGATCCGGGGGGATTGGGATGGATCCAGGGGGGTTGGGATGGATCCAGGGGGGTTGGGATGGATCCAGGGGGGGTTGGGATGGATCCAGATCCCCCGTGTTAATCCTCCTGTGCTTGAGCCAATTATCCTGATTTGGGTTGATTATCCTGCTCTGGATAAACTTTGGGATTCACCAGGAATTACTTGGAGTGATGGATAGAAATGAGACCCCCTTTAAATTCCCGTTCCCACCTTCCCAGCTGATTCCATGGATCCCAATTCCCCACTTCCACCCTGGGAGAACTGTTTTTTCCACAGGGATGTTTTTGTCCTGGGATGCAGCTCCTTCCTCCTCCTCCATCCCCTGGCATTCCCAGCCCTGGCATTCTGGGATGCAGGGAACCCACACTTGGCAGGATTCCCAGTGGGAATTTCCATTTCCCTGGGAAAACTCCTCTAAAAACGCCCCAAACTGGGATTTGTGCCTTTTATCCCACGCCCAGGCAGGAATTTTCGGTGGAATCGAGTGGGAGAACTCCCTGATATCCACAGGGATCCCGTCAGAGATCCGGGGAAAGCTTTGGAAGCTCCAGAAACTCGTTCTTCCCGTTCTCCCCAAATTATTGTAATGACCCTGGAAGCGCTGAGGGAATTCTCTTCCCAAGGGAAGGCTCCAGAGGGGGGTGGGAATTCCAAGGGAGCAATTCCTTGAGGAAAACCCAGGAATTTGGGGGGGATTTTAACACTCCAACCTCCCCCTCCCGTGGATTGGAGGCAGGAGCAAAACCGAAGGGATCTTGGGATCTTTTCCACTGCTGGAATTCCCTGCTTGGAGATCCATTTTCTGGATTTTTTGGGATCAGCACTTCCCTAACCCTTTTTTTTCCTGGATTTCTCCTGGTTTTTTGGCAGCACGAGGCTGAATTCCTACTTTTTTTTTTCATTGCTTCCATGGAAAGGAAATAAATAATCCAGTATCATTCCAGGGTGGTTGGTGCTGAACAATCCAAGGAGTTTTCCTAATTTTTGCCCTGGATTTGTACAGTTCAATGCCCGAACGCGGTGAAAAAAGGAGAGATTTTGAGGCAAATTCCCTAAAAAAAGGATTCCAAGTGAACAAATCCCAGCTCCAGGCGCTTCATTCCCGTTTTTCCCTACCTGGAGGCGGCGACAGGTTGTTTATCCTAAGGATTCAGCAGGAATTTTCCTCTTGGAAGGGGACTTGCAGTCACCGGGAATTGGGAATAGGTGGAGATTCCTGTCGTTATCCCGTGTTTGTGTTTATTTTGGAAACCGTATCCAAGGGGAGAAAAACTCTGCTGGATTTGGGTTCCTGGAGCGGAGCAGGAGCGGATCCGTTGATCCATAGGGGAAGGAATTATGGGTTGGATCCTGGGGTATCCCAGCTCCGTCCCGGTGTCCGCAGGCGGCCATGGCGGGCCGGAAGCGCGCGGGGCCGTCGGCGTGGCCGGAGGAGCGCGGCGAGCGGGAGCAGGGGCTGTACAGCCTGCACCGCATGTTCGACATCGTGGGCGCCCACCTGACGCACCGCGACGTGCGCGTGCTCTCCTTCCTCTTCGTCGACGTGCTGGACGAGGCCGAGCGCGGCCGCATCCGCAGCGGCCGCGACTTCCTGCTGGCGCTGGAGCGGCAGGGCCGCTGCGACGAGAGCAACCTGCGCCAGCTGCTGCAGCTGCTGCGCATCATCACCCGCCACGACCTGCTGCCCTACGTCACGCTCAAGCGGCGGCGCGCCGGTGAGCGGGCCCGTCGCGATACGGGGGGGCGCGGTCGCGATATAGGGGGGCGGAGTCGCGGTAGGAGAGGGATCTGCGGGGTCGGCGCCACACCGGTGAATGAGTCTGCAGCAATACGGTACCCTGTGTCGCGATATACAGGGTCAGCCTCACTGTACCACGATATGATACCCTGTGTCATGATATGATACCCTGTATCGCGATATACAGGGTCAGCGTCACAGTACCATGATATGATAGCCTGTATCACAATATATAGGGTCAGCATCACAGTACCATGATTTGATACCGTGTATCACGATATAGGGGGTCAGCCTCACAGTACGATACCCTGTATCACGATATGATACCCTGTATCGTGATATACATGGTCAGCGTCAACAGTACGTCACAATAAGATACTCTGTGTCACGATATACAGGGACAGCCTCACAGTACGATACCCTGTGTCACGATATGATACCCTGTATCGCGATATACAAGGGCAGCATCACAGTACCACGATATGATACGCTGTATCACGATATACAGGGTTAGCATCGCAGTACAATACCTTGTGTTACAATATGATACCCTGTATCACGATAGTCACAGTACAATACCCTGTGTCACGATATACAGGGGCAGCCTCACAGTACGATACCCTGTGTCACAATATGATACCCTGTATCGCGATATACAGGGGCAGCCTCACAGTACCACGATATGATACCCTGTATCGCGATATACAGCGTCAGCCTCACAGTACGATACTCTGTGTCACAATATGATACCCTGTATCGCGATATACAAGGTCAGCCTCATAGTACAATACCCTTTGTCATGATATGATACCCTGTATCACGATATACAGCGTCAGCCTCACAGTACAGTACCCTATGTCACAATATGATATCCTGTATCGCGATATACAGGGTCAGCCTCACAGTTCAATACCCTGTGTCACGGTATGATACCCTGTATCGCTATATACAGGGGCAGTGTCTCAGTACAATACCCTTTGTCATGATATGATACCCTGTATCGCAATATACAGCATCAGCCTCACAGTACCACGATATGATACTCTGTGTCACGATATGATACCCTGTATCGTGATATACAGGGTCAGTGTCACAGTACAATACCCTGTGTCACGATGTGATACCCTGTATCGCGATACATAGGGTCAGCCTCACAGTACCACAATATGATACCCTGTATCGCGATACATAGGGTCAGCCTCACAGTACCACAATATGATACCCTGTATCACGATATACAGGGTCAGTGTCACAGTACCACAATATGATACCGTGTCACGATATGATACCCTGTGTCGCGATATACAGGGGCAGCCTCACAGTACAATAGCCTGTGTCACGATATGATATCCTGTATCGCGATATACAGGGGCAGCTTCACAGTACGATATGATACCCTGTATTGCAATGTACAGGGTCAGTGTCACAGTAGCATAACCTGTGTCATAATGTGATACCTTGTATCGCGATATACAGGGGCAGCCTCACAGTACGATACCCTGTGTCACCGTATGTGGGGTCAGTGTCGCGATAGGCAGGGCCTAATGTCACGCCAGGCCGCCCCGTGTTGTGATAGGCTGGCCTGTGTCGGGGAGCGGCCTATGTCGCGACATAACTGTCACGCCCTCGGCAAGTGACGGGCTGGGACGGGGCCCATGTCGTGATATGGAGCCCTGTGTTGCGATAGGGGGCCTGGGTCACCCTTGGGTGACGTGCAGTGAGGGGGGAGGCGGAGCCTTTCCCGTGGGAGTGGGGTGGGACTGTGTGTGTGACACTCGGATATCCCGGATATTGGGATAATCCCTGGATGATCAATCCCTCCCCTCCCCTGTCCCCGAGGGAGTTTCCCGGCCCCCCCATGGAGTTTTTCCCGCCCTATTCCCGTTGTTATTCCCAGTGTGCCCGGACCTGGTGGACAAGTACCTGGAGGAGACGTCGATCCGCTACGTGACCCCCCGCGCCCCCGGGGAGACCCCGCCCGGGCTGGGGCACCCCCCCAAATCAGGTGGGTGCCGGGGGGATGGGATTGGAGAGTCCCCCGTAGTGGAGGGTGAGATTTGGGGTTCCCCTCTAAAGAGGGGGGATGTTTGGGGTCCCCTGACCCCCCTCTTTGTGCCCCCCCAGTGCCTGCCCCCCACCCCTCGCTGTGCTGCCCCCCGGGGGGGCCCCAGCTGGGCCCGAAGCGCCCGGGCCGGGCCCGGAGCCTGCTCGGGAACCAGCGGAAAAGGAGGAAGTCGGTGACGCCGGATCCCAAGGAAAAACAGACCTGTGGTGAGGGGATTTGGGGAGGGGGGGACAGAATGGAGTTGGGGGTGGAATCTTAGGGTTGGGGGGTGAAATCCTGGGATGGGGTGGGATCTGAAATCTGGGGTTGCAAGGGAAAATCTGGGAGTGGGGGTGGGATCAGATCCCACGGAAAAACGGGAGGAGGGGGGGTGGGAATTGAGGAGGTCCCCAAAAAGAGAGGGGGGGACAGAATATGGCTGAAGCATCAAAACCACGCTGCACTTAGGGGGGAAAACAGCCTGATTTTGGTACAAACACGGCTCTCAGGGCTGATTTTTGGGGTCCCCCTTTCCCCCCCCATCACAGACATCCGCCTGCGGGTGCGAGCCGAGTACTGCCAGCACGACTCCGCCCTGCAGGGCAACGTCTTCTCCAACAAGCAGGAGCCTCTGGAGCGGCAGTTCGAGCGCTTCAACCAGGCCAACACCATCCTGAAATCCCGGGATCTGGGCTCCATCATCTGCGACATCAAGTTCTCGGAGCTCACCTACCTGGACGCCTTCTGGCGGGATTACATCAACGGCTCCCTGCTCGAGGCCCTCAAGGGCGTCTTCATCACGGACTCGCTCAAACAGGCCGTGGGCCACGAGGCCATCAAGCTGCTGGTCAACGTGGACGAGGAGGATTATGAGGTGGGACGCCAGAAACTCCTGAGGAACTTGATGCTCCAAACGGCTCCCTGAGAGGAGGGGGGGGTTTTCCTGCCTTTTTGGGGTTATTTTTGTTTTTTTTTTATTTTTTTCCCTTCCCTTTTTCTCTCCTTTTTCCCTTTGTTTTCCCTTTTTTTCCCCACCTTTTTTTGTTTTCCCGCCTTTTTTGGTTTCCCGCCTTTTTTTTGTTTCCCGCCTTTTTTGTTTTCCCGCCTTTTTTTGTTTTCCCGCCTTTTTTTGTTTTCCCGCCTTTTTTTGTTTTCCCATTTTTTTTGTTTTCCTGCCTTTTTTCTTCTCCCCCCCCCCCGTTTTTTCTGCCCACCTTTTATTTTCCCACCTCTTTTTCCTTTCTTTTTTCCCCCCTTTCCTCCTCCTTTTTTTCCTGCCTCCCCTTCCATTTTCCCCCTCAGAGTTTCATTCTATGGATTTTTTCCTTCTCCTTTTTTTTTTCTTCTTCTTGTTCTTCTCGTTCAGGTTTCATTTTGTTTTCCAAGAGGAGGTGAAAACCCCTCCCGGTGGGATTTGGGGGGTTGGAGGTGTGGGGGAGCGCTGGAATATTCTGGAATTCCGCACTTTTTGCCCTGTCTGTTTCTCCTCCTCGTGTTTTCCGTGTTTCCTCCCCCCCCAATTTTCTTTTGTATCCATTAAAAGCAACACAAAAAAAGGCAAAAATCCCGTTGCTGTGACACGGTGGGATTTGAGGGTTGGAGCTGCAGGGAGCACTGGAATATTGGAATATTCTGGAATTCCTCACTTTTGCCCTGTGGGTTCCTCCCTCTCTCCTTGTGTTTTCCGTGTTTTCCCCCCTATTTTCTTTTATATGCATTAAAAACAGGCAAAAAAAAAAGGCAAAAATCCCATTGATGCACTTGAGGGACGTGGTGGGGGTTGGGGTGGGAGATCCAGTGGAATATTCCATAATCCCTCACCTTTTCCTGTCAAACTCCTCCCTCTCCTTGTGATTCCCACAGGGTTTCCCTCTTTTTTTTCCCATCTTTTCCATCCACTAAAAACAACAACAACAAAAAAGGCCAAATTCCCAGTTTTTGGGGTGATTCCCCCTGAGTTTGTCCCCAAAATTTCCCCTTTTTTACCCCCAAATTCTATTTTTCCCTTGGGTTGTTTTTTTTTTTTAGGATTCACCCAAAAAATGGCCATTAAACCCCCCAAAATTGGCCATTTCCACCCCAAAATGCCTCTGGGTTCAGAGCAGCCCCTCCCCAAGAATTCAGCAACGTTTTGGTGTCATTTCCTGTGATTTTTGTATTTTTAAAACCTCAGGAGAACGAAAATCCCCCCTCTCGAGGCTCTTCCTCCTTCCCAGAACCCCCAAATTCGGGAGGGAACCCCAAAAAAAGGAGGTGACACTCTGTGGTTGGGTCTGGGAACCCAGAGCTGCCACATTTTGGGGGGAAATGAGCTGATTTAGGGCAGATTGGGGCAAAATAGGGATTTTAGGGTGTCGGTGTCACCCTAAAAGGTGCATAAAAGTGACTCCAAAAAGGGAAGACCCCAAAAAGAGAGGGACACCCCTTTGCTGTCGCGCTGAGCGTGTCGTGCGTTTTGGGGAGAAACGGGCTGATTTTGGGGCTGATTTAGAGGAGATCTGGGGCAGATTTGGCTGCAAATTTGATTTGGGGCTGATTTTAGGACCGCTGTGGTCGATTTGGGGTAGATTTGGGGCTGGTTTGGCCTTCAGGCCGGGGTTTCCCCCGGGCAGCCGTACAGGTCGCGGCGGCGGTGCCGCTGCACCGGGAGGTCCCTTCGGACGCGCTCCAGGAATTCCAGGTCAATGTCGGCCAAGCAGAGCCCGGGCCCCTCGTGGCACTGGGCCACCACGGCGCCCCACGGGTCGGCCACCAGCGCGTGGCCGAAGGACGCGCGGCCCTCGTGGTGCCGCCCGGTCTGCGCCGCCGCCACCACGTACGCCTGGCACTCGATGGCGCGGGCGCGCAGCAGCACCTGGGGGGATATTTTGGGGGGGTTTAGCCGGTGGGATACAGTTTGGGGGGGTCCCAGGGGTGCCCCCCACTCACCTCCCAGTGGGCAGCACCGGTGGGCACGGTGAAGGCCGAGGGGTAGGCCAGGATTTGGGCGCCGGCCCCGCGCAGGGCCAGCGCCAGCTCGGGGAAGCGCAGGTCGTAACACACCGCCAGGCCCAGCTTTAGGAACACCCATCGAAAGGAGGGGTCACTCAGGGGTGGGGAGACCCCCAGGAAACCCCCCTCTCCCACCCAGGGAGCTGTACCTTCCCCACGGGGGTGTCCACGGGGGGCACGATGGCGGGGCCGGGGTTGGTGAAGCTGCTTTCCCGCAGGGAGACGCCGCCGGGCAGCTCCACGTCAAACAGGTGGGTCTTCCTGTAGGTGGCCACCACGGCACCTGGGACATCCCAGGGAACGTTGGGAATGTTGGGGGGACACGGGGATGTGCCAAGTGTTGGGAATGTTGGGGTAAAAGGGACAACTGGAGGGGTGGGAATGTCAGTGGGCAAAGGGATTTGGGATCTGGGGGGTGCAAAAAGGGGACATCCCAAGGGGTGGGGACAAAGGGGGTGCCAGAGGGAACGTGGGGAATGTTGGGAATGTGCTGCTCCAGGGGGTCCCACCGGAGTTGTCCAGCAGGACGTGGCAGTTGTAGATCCGGCCGGTCGTGTCCCAGTCGGGGCCGCGCTCGTGGAAGCCCCCGAGGGAGAGCCACACGTCACATTCCCTGTGGGGACACAGGGACACCACGGGCACCCCTGAGCCTGTCCTTGTCCCATCCCTGCCCTTGTCCCAAACCCTATTCCCAACTCCATTCCTGTTCCAGGGCTATTCCCAGGACGTCGTACCTGGCCAGGTGCTGGTACCTGCCCAGGGTGTGGCCGTGCAGGGGCTCCGCCAGGCTCAGGCTCTGCTCGGGGCCGGTGCCGATGAAATCGAAGCCCTCGGGCAGGAACACGAGGCGGGCCCCCCTTCCCGCCGCCTCCCGCACCAGCGCCGAGCACTGCAGCCAGTTGTGCTCCTTGTCCGGGGTCGATGTCACCTGGGCCACGGCCACCACGGCCCGGGGGGACCCCGACATGGCCCGGGGGCTGTGGGGTGGATGGGGGTCACCCCACAGGTCACCCCCGCGGGGACAGGGGTCACCCCACACGAGTCGTGTCCCCCCCAGTACCTGCCCGCGGTCCTGGGGGGTCTCTGGGGGGGTCCCGAGGGGCGGCAGCACAGCAGGGCCCGGGGGGCAGCCCTCAGCCTGGGGAGGGGGTACAGGGCTGGCATGGGGGGTAGAACCCCCAAACTATGACCCCAAACTGCCCCCAGACCCCAAGCCCTCTCCCGGTGCTCCCAGGAACTCCCAATCCCCTTCCAGCTCCTCCCTGTGACCCCCCCCAGTGCTCCCAGTGCCCCACAACCCCCCTCCCAATGCTCCCAGTGACCCCTCCCAGTAACCCCCAAACCCCCCCCCAAAATCCCTCTCCCAGTGACTATTCCTGTAACCCCTCCCAACGCTCCCAGCGACTCATCCCAGCGCTCCCAGCCCCTCGCAGTGCTCCCAGTGACCCTGTCCAGTCGCTCCCAGTCCCTCCCAGTCTCCCACCCCTCACATTCCCCTCCGGCCGCTCCGCGATCAAAGTCCCCCCATCGACCGCCCTGCCCTTACCCAACATGGCGGCGCCCACACCGCCCTCACCTGCCCGCTTCAAAGATGGCGGCGCCGGAAGCCACGCCCTCCGGCCCGGAAAAGGGGCGGGGCCTCAAGATGGCGGAGAGCGGGAAGGGGCGAGGGGGGAACGCTGGAACGGGGAAAGGGCTGAGCCCTGAGCAGGTGAGGGGAGTGAGGGGATATGGGGGTCGGAGAGAGGAATGGGGGCGTGAGGGGGACGAAGCCAAGCCCTGAAGGGGTGAGGG
>JAWWES010000071.1:2902856-2917995 GCA_035583135.1 Lophotriccus pileatus
TCGCTCCTTGTGCCCAAAACTGCTCCTTGCACCCAAAACCTCATTCTTTGCACCCAAAACCTCACTCATTTCACCTAAAACCTTGCTTTTTGCACCCAAAACTACTCTTTGCACCCAAAACCTCACTCCTTGCACCCAAAACTACTTCTTGCACCCAAAACCTCACTCCTTGTCCCCAAAACTACTCTTTGCATCCAAAACTACTCTTTGCACCCAAGCCTTCACTCATTGCACCCAAAACCTCACTCCTTGCACCCAAAACTACTTCTTGCACCCAAAACCACTCCTTGCACCCAGAACTACTCTTTGCACCAAAAACCTCACTCCTTGCACCCAAAACTACTCTTTGCACCAAAACCTTCACTCCTTGCACCCAAAACCTCGCTGGTTGCGCCCAAAACTACTCCTTGCACCCAAAACTACTCTTTGCACCCAAAATCTCACTCCTTGCACCCAAAACTACTCTTTGCACCCAAAACCACTCTTTGCACCCAAAACCACACTCCTTGCACCCAAAACTTCACTCCTTGCACCCAAAACTACTCTTTGCACCCAAAACTTCACTCCTTGCACCCAAAACTACTCTTTGCACCCAAAACCTTCACTCCTTGCACCCAAAAACCTCACTGGTTGCGCCCAAAATGACTCCTTGCACCCAAACCCTCACTCTTTGCACCCAAAACTACTCTTTGCACCCAAAACCTCACTCCTTGCACCCAAAACCTCAATCCTTGTACCCAAAACATCTCACCTTGCACCCAAAACTACTCCTTGCACCCAAAATGATTCCTTGCACCCAAAACCTCACTCCTTGTCCCCAAAACTACTCTTTGCATCCAAAACTACTCTTTGCACCAAAACCTTCACTCCTTGCACCCAAAACTACTTCTTGCACCCAAAACCTCACTCCTTGCACCCAAAACCTCACTCCTTGCACCCAAAACTACTCCTTGCACCCAAAACCTTACTCTTTGTACCCAAACCTTCACTCCTGGCACCCAAAACTACCCTTTGCACCCAAAACTACTCTTTGCACCAAAAACCTCACTCCTTGTGCCCAAAAACCTCATTGGTTGTGCCCAAAGTGACTCCTTGTACCCAAAACCTCGCTCCTTGTGCCCAAAACTGCTCCTTGCACCCAAAACCTCATTCTTTGCACCCAAAACCTCACTCATTGCACCTAAAACCTTGCTTTTTGCACCCAAAACTACTCTTTGCACCCAAAACCTTGCTCCTTGCACCCAAAACTACTCTTTGCATCCAAAACTACTCTTTGCACCCAAAACCTCACTCCTTGCACCCAAAACTACTTGTTGCACCCAAAACATCTCTCCTTGCACCCAAAACTACTCTTTGCACCAAAAACCTCACTCCTTGCACCCACAACTACTCTTTGCACCCACAACTACTCTTTGCACCCAAAACCTCGCTCCTTGCACCCAAAACTACTCCTTGCACCCAAAACCTCACTCTTTGCACCCAAAACCTCAATCCTTGTACCCACAACCACTCCTTGCACCCAGAACTACTCCTTGCACCCAAAACCTTCACTCCTTGCACCCAAAACCTCACTCCTTGCACCCAAAACCTGTCCTCGCCCCCAAACCCTCCCACCCCGGGGTTGCCCACGGGGTTGCTCCCCAACCCTGTCCCCTTCCCTCCTCCCCCCCCCGCCCCCGTGGGCCCCCCAACCTCTTGTCGGAGGGGTAGAGCTCGACGGTGAGCACGTCGAGCGCGTTCCAGGAGGCGATGCTGACGCCCCCGAAGAGGCAGAGCAGGGCGATCATGGCGGACTCGCTGTTCCCGAAGGACAGGAAGAAGCAGCTGACGCAGGACATGACGCTGGAGCCGGCTGTGGGGGGACAGGGGGACGGGTCAGGACGGGGGGGACACCCAGGCAGGAGGGGACCCTCGAGGGCGGCTCCCACAGGCCGGGCTGCCCCCCTGCCCCCCTCCCACGAGGTGCATCCCCCCCCTGCCCACCCAGCATGCGCAGGCGGCCGATCTTGTCCATGAGCAGGGCCGAGACGATGTTCCCGGGCAGCACGGCCAGGGTGCCCAGGAAGCTGACGAAGTAGATCATGTAGGCGTTGTTGTCGTCGCTGAAGTCCAGCTGGCAGCCCTCCTTGTTGTGCAGGAACGTGCTGTTCACCACCCGGCTGTTGATGAACTTGTACTCGAAGAGATCTGGAGCGGGGGAGAGAAAAGGGGTCACTCCAGCCCCCCCTCCTTGGGGACACTCCCCATCCCCCCCCCACACCAGGTGCCCCCCAACCTGTGTTGTAGAAGACGGTGGAGATGAAGGTGCAGTTCTTGAAGAAGGTGTTGCTGGAGGTGATGTCCTCGAAGTAACACTCCTCGAAGAGCGAGTCCTCGAACGTCACCGACTTCATCTTCAGCCCGATGAACCTGCGCAAGGGGGCGGCACGAGGGGAGACCCCGCCCGTGCCCCAAACCCTGCCCCTTCCCCTGCCTCCCACCCCCCCGGGGCTCGGCCCCCCACTCACTTGTCGTTGAAATACTCCCCTCCGCGGTGCACCTGGTTCTCCAGGGTGAAGTTGAAGGTGAAGTGCCGGACCTTCTCGCGCGTGAAGAGCTTGGTGCGCGCCGCGTACTCGATGCTCTGCAGGTGCTTGATCATGTCGGGGAACCACACGGTCAGCCCGTAGTAGCTGCGGGGAGAGGGGTGAGCGGGGGCTGCTGGGGACAGCCCGGGGCTCCCGGTGCCCGGTTCCACCCCATCCCACCCCACCCCAGCCCAGCCCAGCCCCGGCACCTGAAGGACATGGTGAACCACACCGCCATCATCATCAGCGTCACCCGCCGGAACTCGGGCGCGAAGCACTGCTGGAAGTTGCTCCAGACCTGCAGGGGGATGTGGGAGGTGATGGGGATGTGGTGGGGGCAGGGGATGGAGAAGGGGGACCCCCCCAAGGGCAGCTCCAGCCTCACCTGCTGCGACAGGTTGAGGCATCGGACGAGCCAGCGCCGGTACCACGTCCCGGTGTCCGACTGGATCTCGATGAGCTCGTCCTCCCGCTTGATGGTCTTGATGTGTGTGACCTGGGGGAGGGGGGGGACAGTTTGGGGACACTGGAACCCACCAGCCACGGCCCTGCCCCACCTTGGACCTCAGTTTACCCCCCCCCCCCATTACAGCAGCTGCTTTTATCCCAGAGCTGGGAATTGCTCCTGGAGGAGCCCCCCCCCTCCCACCTGGGGGTGCAGGGGTCTCTTACCGAGAAGACCCTCTCAGGGTGGCCCTTGGCCCTCATGTTGGTGTCGTGGACCTGCTTCAGCACCATCCAGGCCTCATCGTGCTTCCCGTTCTGCGAGGCAGCACCGGGTCAGCCGGGACACGCTGGGACACCCAGACACGGACACGGACACGGACACGGACCACCCCCCTGCAGTCCCCATCTGGATCCCACCCCCCTGGGGTCCTTACCCGAGTGCCCCCCACCTCCACCACCCCCAGCCCCGTCCCCAGGGCGCAGCCTTGCCCTCCCCTCCCCACCTCCAGGTAGAAGCGGGGGCTCTCGGGCATGGTGGTGAGCGCCCCGATGGCGAAGACCGAGGGGAAGGCGCAGACGAGCACGAAGACCCTCCAGCTGTGGAACTGGTACGCGGAGCCCATCTGGAAGCTCCAGCCTGGGGGGGACACAGGAGGGGCACACGGTGCTGGGGCTGAACCCCCAGGGCACCCCTCGCCCTCCAATGCCCCGGGGAAGGGAGGGGGGGGTCCTACCGTAGTGGGGGATGATGGCCCAGGCCATGGCCGAGGCGTAGATGCCGCCGATCATCCAGAACATGCAGAGCCAGCTCAGGTGCTCCCCGCGCTTCTCCTGCGCCAGGAACTCCGAGAAGTAGGAGAAGACGATGGGGATGGAGCCGCCGATGCTGGGGACGGAGGGGCAGCGGCGTCACCCCCTGCCCCTGACCCCCCACCCCGTGCTCAGCCCCACTCTGGGGGTCCCACGCGCGGCCGGGCCCCCCTTACCCCACGCCCGAGAGCAGGCGGCAGAAGAGGAAGGTGCCGTAGCCCTGGACGAAGGAGGAGAAGAAGGCGAAGACGCTGTTGACGGAGAGGGAGATGAGGAGGCACTGCCTTCGGCCCAGCCGGTCGGCCAGCCCGCCCCACACGAACGCGCCCACCATCATGCCCAGGTACACGATGAGTCCTGGGGGAGGGGAGGGGGGGACACACACACGGCCCGGTCACTCCCGGGGGTCACACCCCGAGGGACCCTCAGCCCGAGTCACCCGGCGCTGTCCCTCTCAGGGACACGGGGCACTGGTGATCCCGGGGTTTGGGCCAAGGAGGGGGGGTTAGGATTAGGATATCCCCACCCCCCCCAAGGCGCTGCCCATGTCCCAGTGCCCCCCTTGCCCCCCCCGTGCCCGCCCCTCCTCACCCAGCATGCCCTTGTTGGAGTCGGAGAGGCACATGTCCTTCTCTGCGCTGGGCAGGACGAAGCCCACCACGAAGACCTCGACGCCGTCGGCCATCAGGGCCAGGCCCAGGACGAAGTAGAGGGTCCACTGGAAGCGGCCGTGGCCGCACTCCTGCAGGATGAGCTCGTACTGCTGCGCCAGCTCCTCGCGGTCCTTGCGCCGCTGCCCCTCGCCGTCGTCGAAGGCGCCGGCGGCCGCGGCCGCCCCCAGGCGCGGCTCCCCCCCCTTCAGCGACTCCTGCCGGGGGATCCCCTGGTACTCGCCCTCGTAGATCTCGTCCTCCTCGTCGTGGCCCTCGGTGGCGTCGCTGGACGCCCCCTCCTCCTCGTTGGCCCCCTCGCCCCCGCGGTAGTAGCCGTCCTGGGGCGCGTAGTCCTCGTCGTCCTCCTCCTCCTCGAAGCGGGAGTAGGAGCGCCGGGTGTACTCGTCCTGCACGCGGTCCATGCCCCGGCTCACCTTCTTGGCCGCCTGCTTCTTCACCTCCTTGGCGATGTCCTTGGCGCCGCGGATGAACGCCGTGCGGTCCCGGAACGACTCGTCCATGGCGCCGGTTTTTTGGGGCTGGGGCTGGGGGGGGTCTCTGTGTTCTTGAGGGGGGGGTTCGCCCTCAGGCCCGGGATGGGGGGAGGTGGGTGACGGCCCTACCCATCCGTGGGAGGGGGCGTGGGGGCACCCCGGACTCCGGCCCGGACCTGGGGGGCGCAGACACAACCAGGGGTCACGTTAAGGGTGGGAACCACCCCCACGTGCCACCTCCCAGCTTCTTTGCCCGTCTCAGATGGCAACAGGAGGATTTGGGGAGCCCCCCGCCCACCCCCCTGCCCTGGGGGGTCAGCACAGGGCACAGCAGCAGCTGTGGCTGGTGGGCTGTGCCAGCCCCCACCCCTCAGGTGCCCCTTCCCCTCACCTGGGGGAATCCCACCACCCACAGCCCATGAGGACCCCACCCCAGCACACCTGGATCCATCCCTTCCCCATCCATTCCAAAGGACAGAGGGAGCTGGGGGGACACCAGGAGCATCACTGCCCCCCAGTCGATCCAGTGAGCCACCCCAAAACCACAGCCCCCAGCAGGCCTGAAGGAGCCCCCAGTTTCCTTGGGCACCAGAGGGACAGGGAGGTCCCCAAACCCTCCCAGCGCTGCCAGTGCCCGAGGTGGGGGCCTCAAGGGCAGAGATTTGGGACTGGGATCCCTCAGAAGACCCCTTGGAGGGGGGGGGGGAGTCCCTTGGGTGACATCGGCCCCGGCTGAGCTCGTGACAGGGATGGCCCCGCAGCCCCCCAGCCACTGCCCCCCCCCCAAGTGCTATTTTTATCCCCGGCGAGGCGGGAAGGAGCTGCGGGCACAGGGAAGGAGCTGCGGGCACAGGGAAGGAGCTGCGGGCACAGGGAAGGAGCTGCGGGCGAGGGGCGCAGCCGGCGCCGTGTCCCCCCTCCCCGGACACGCGGGACTCTAAATTTAGCCCTTCGGAAACCCCCGGTGTCGGGAGGAGGGGGGGGAGATGCTGCGGCAAGGCCCGCCCCCCCCCATTCCCAAGCGGAGCTGGGCAGGTGATTTTCACGGGATAAAACCGCAAATCCCCCCCCCGCTCCCCTGCTCCGGCCGGGATAAACCCCCGCTCCCCTCCCTGGGGGTCCCGCGGGCCCCTCGAGACCCGTGGAAGGGGTCGATCCACGGCCAAGGTCATTTTTGGCCGGCCGGGCTGGCGGTGCCCTGCGGAGCCTCCCGGTGCGGGGCGAGGGTTGTGCGGGGCTGCGGGAAGGAATCGGGGGGGTGGGCAGGGAGAGGCCGGTGAGGAAGAGGATGGGCCGGGGGAAGCAAGGTCACCGCGGGCTCGGTGACGGAGAAGCGGTCGCGGGAGCCTCGAGGGGGGGACGAGCCGACGGCAGGAGGAGAGCGAGGGTTTGGGGCCACGAGGAAGGCAGAAATCCCACGGAACGCAGCCCCCCGAAATGCGGGAGGCGGGGAGGAGGGAAGGGGGGAGGAATATCCCCCCAAAATGCCCGTCACGGGGGCAGAACGTGGCCCTCGCTGCGGCCCCGTCCTGGCTCCGGCCGGAGCCGTCACCGCCAGCCCCGGCCAAGGTTATCTCGGACCCGGCTCCGGCTCCTCCTGTCCCGCATCCCGGGGGAAGCTGCGGCCCCGCGCCCCAAAAAACCCGCGCGGGGGGTCCCACGCTGGGGGTCCGCGCGTGTGTCCCCCCAGCCCCCCCCGCGGAACGCCACGAACATGGCGACAAGGGGGGAGTTTGGAATCGCCCGTGTCCAAGGTCACCCCCCGACGTCCCCCAGGGCCGCCCCCTCCCCAAAAAGCCGCCGGGCTCCCCCCCGCCCCCCCCGCCGTCCCGGCGGCGGATCCCCGACCCCCACCGGCGGCTCCCCGGCCGCGGCAGGCGCGGGGGGATGGCGGGAGCCCCCAACACGCACATCCAAAGGCAGCCCCGGGGCTCCAGGGGAGGTTTTCCAGGACAAAATGGCCACACAGCGAGTGAGGAGGAGAAGCCGAACCCCGAATCCATCAGCGGCTCCGTGGAGGCCGATTAACGCCGTGGGGAGACCGGGGGGGGTGCGGGGGGGGATGCGGGGTTATAAACCCGTTTTGTTCGCCCCTTTTTTTACCTGGCTCAGCCCCGCTCCAGCTCCAGCTCCTTCCCGGCGCCGGCGAGGAGGAGGAAGGTGCTCCGGCGAGGAAGGATGCTCGGGCAGGGATACGGCGAGGGAGGAGGAGGAGGATGCTCCGGCAGCGCCACGGCGCGACAGCAGCTCCCGGGTCCCGGCGCTACCGCCGCAGCCTCCGCCGCGCACACGGAGCGCTGGGAGAGTCCATCGGGAAGGGAGGGATCAGCCACGGCACGCGGGGACCGGGGGGGCTCGGCGGGAGAAGGGGAGGGGGCGATGGATCCCCCGGGATGCGCACCGGGAGCTCCCGCGGGCTCGGGGGGGGCTCCCGGGATGGAGCCGCGGCGATGGAGCCGCTCCCGGGTGGTGGGAGCGGGTTTTGGGGATGGGGGGCACGATTGGGCGGCCCCCCCTCCTCCTCCTCGGATCCCTCGGCGAGGCTCAGCCCCCCCCTCTCCCTCCCCTCCCGCCGCCCCCCGCCCCCGGCACGGCTGAGTCACGGCCTCCGCGGGGCTGGATTGGGATTTTTTGGGATCAAACCGACCCCGCCCGGGCTCGCCAGACCCGGCCCCTCTGTTGCGACACCACACGAAACCCCTGATGGGTTCTTTTTTGGCGGGGGGAGGGCACGGCGAGGTCTGGAACGCCCAAATCGAACCTTTTTCCCCACGGAAAGGGTGGGAAACCCCCCCGTGCTGCAGCCCCACTCCCCCCGGGGCTCTGGGGTGCTCCCAGACCCCGCTGATTCAGGGTTGGGGATCCTCCCAGGAGCAGGATCTTCCCTGATCCCCCATCCCAAGGCACCCAAAGCCCCCTCCTGCTGCATCCCAACATTCCCAGACTCCCAGCCTTCCCCAAAATCCCTCTCCCTGCATTCCATGCAACGAGTTGACCCAGTCTCAGCTTCCAGAATGCCCATCCCAAAGCCCCACAATCCATCAGGATCCAGCAGGATCAGCACTTCTCTCCCCTCTGAGATTGGAAAACGCAGACAGGGACCAGTCCACAGCAGTGGAACAGCACAGGGAAGGATTTGGGAACCCGGGAGCCGAGGAATGGGGGTGACCCCTCACTGGAAACCACCCCGAAAGGGGGGTGGGGCTGCAGGGCAGGTAACACCAGGGGAGAAGAATCCTTCCCTCTCCAGGCCCTGCTCTGACACCTCCTGGAGCTGAATGGAGGAGGAAAGGGCCGATGACTCCAGCACAGCCCCGGGAAGGGCAGAGCCACCCTCTCCCTCCTCTCCCAGCCCAGCAGCTTCACCCCCAAAGCCACGGGGAAACCAGCTGTGAGCCATCCCAACCCAGGATCCCAGAGCCCCTTCCCCTCCCGAGCAGAGGGGGATTCATCCCAAATCCCTGCTCTGAACCCCTCTGGGAGGAGTGTCCATCCTTTATTTGCCGGCGGGCGGGCGCTGCTTTCCCTGCAAACCCAACAAACCCGGTACAAAAGG
Organism: Lophotriccus pileatus; assembly: GCA_035583135.1. NCBI lineage: Eukaryota > Metazoa > Chordata > Aves > Passeriformes > Tyrannidae > Lophotriccus > Lophotriccus pileatus. The sequence goes on from JAWWES010000071.1 coordinate 2,911,384, forward strand.
AGCTGCCAGGGAGGGAGAGGGGGAGGAGGAGGAGGGAGAGCGAGGAAGGCCGACAACACTAGAAAAAGGAACGGGGTGGGGGCAAGAATGGAAGGGGGGGAACGTTGGTCCGAAAAGGGTGGAGGGTCCCGAGCGGGGTGAGGGGGATTCCCCCCCCCTCAGGGCAGGGGTCCCCGCAGGGGCCCGCGGGGGGGCACCCCTGGGGGTCTCTGTGCCGGCCGAGGGGGCAGCGGGACCCTCTGGTATCCGTAGGGGGGGGGCCGGGGGGGCCCGTTGTAGCCGTGGGGCGGCATCAGCGGGGGGGGCCCGCGGAGCCCGTGGTGCGGCAGCGGCCCGGGGTGACCTGCGGGACAGACAGGGGGGGTCAGCGCCCCGGGGAGGGCGGGCAGCGCCCCCAAACCCCCCCCCAACCCACCCCAGAGCAGGTCCCACTCACCCATGGGCGATCCGAAGTGCGGCCCCCGCGGTGGCAGCCCCATGGGGGGCGGTCCTGGGTGGGGCATTCCCGGCGGGGGACGAGGAGGGGGCTGCCCTCCGGAGCCCGGGGGTCCCGGGTGGTGCTGGCCCATCCCGGGCGGGCCGTGGTGCACCTGCATGGGCGGCATTCCTGCGGGGACAGCGGGGTTGGGGGCCTGGGTGGAGCCTGCCCACCCCAAACTCCCCTTTTCCCAATGATCCCATCCAAAAAAAACCCCAAAACCCAACAAGATTCCTTCCTCCCCCCGGGAAGCTCCCGTTTTCCCTCCCCGGTGTAATTGGCTCCGCTCAGGCCCCGCCGCCATCTGCTGCCGGGAGGATCACACAAAGCTCCCTAATCAGGGCAGCTCCGGAGCCACGGGATCAAACAAATCCCAGGGAATCGCCAAATTGCACATTTCACCAAATTCAGCCTTTTTGAAGCCCGAGATGAGGAGCGGCCACGGCTCCTTCCCGAGGCCACGGGGGCAGGTCGGGATCAGGGACACGGCTTGTTCCCTTGAGTTATTAATCCCCAAATTAGCTCCTGCCTTCCCACATCCCTCCCTCCCTGCATCCCACACCGTCCCACCCCGAGCAAACCAGCCCATCCCCCTCTCCCAGCCCCTGGATCCGTACCTGGGTGGTGCATCCCTCCCGGCGGGAAGGGGTGCGGGTGTGGGGGGTGCCCCCCAGCAGGGGCAGCCCCCGAGGGGGGCCCGGGGGCTCCGGCTCCCGGCGGCATCGGCGGGGGGGGCATGGCCGGGGGCATCCCGGGGGGCAGCGCCCCGGGCGGCGGCACCGGCGGCGGGAACGAGCCGGGGGGAGGCAGGCCTGGAAAACACACACACCCCGTGAGGATTTAGGACCCCAAACCTCGAGGGGAGAGCCCCCCCGAACCACCCCACACCCACCTGGGGGGGTGACGCCGGGCCCCAGCGCGGTGACGACGGGCGCGGGCACCGAGGGCGGCGGGGGCGCGTCGGCGAAGAGCTGGTGGGGCCGGTCGGCCTGCGAGAGCGGGTTCTGCGCCGCCAGCAGCCGCTCGGCCGCCGAGCCGTGCCGCTCGCCCTTGGAGTCCTTCTTGAAGGCGTAGGACACGGTGATGGGCCGGTTGCACAGGTACTGGCCGTTCATGGCCTCGATGGCCGCGTCCGACGCGTCGAAGCTGGCGAAGTTGATGAAGGCGTAGCCCTTGGAGTTGCCCGTGTCGGGGTCCCGCATGATCTTGGGGGTCTGCAGGATGACCCCGAAGGCGCTGAAGGTGTCGTAGAGCAGCTTCTCGTCGATCTCGGGGTCCAGGTTGCCGATGAAGATGTTGGCGCCCACGTCCAGGTTCTTGTTGTGGGCCGAGGCCTTGTTCACCCGGATGGGCTTCCCGTACAGCTTGATCATGTTCATGATCTTGATGGCGTAGTCGGCGTCCTCCTCGCTCAGGAACTCCACGAACCCGTACCCTGGGGCACCCCAAAGGGTCCTCAGGGGAGGGCAGACCCCCTCCTGCAGCCCCTCCCCTTGATATAAACCCCAACCGACTCAAACCCTATTTTAACACTGATCAGAACCCCCCCAATTTGATTTTAGCCCCACCTGATGCTTTGTTCGATCCCCACTTAATCTAAACTCCCCCCCCCCGGGGGATGGAAGATGATCCCCCCACTTTCCCCACCCCAGTGCCATCCCCGGTTCTGCCCCCCCTCCCTGGGATTTGGGGGGTCCCCGTTGGGATTTGGGGGGTCTCTCACCCTGGTGCTGGCCCGTGACCCGGTCCTTGGGCATGTGTGTGTTGACCACGGGCCCGGCCTGCAGGAAGAGCTCCCAGAGCAGGGGCTCGCTGACCTTCTCGTCCAGGCCCCCCACGTACACCGTGGCATCTGCGGGAACGCGGCTCAGAGGCGGGAAACCCTCGGGATAACGGGGGGCTCGGGGCTGGGATCCCTCAAGTCAACCCCCCTCCCCCCAAACCTTCGCCAGCTCCCCCCCGGTCCGCCCTTATCCAGCCCCCCCGGATACCAGACCTCCCCCCCACACACGGCCCCAGAGCCCCCCGGCGTCCCCCCCTGCATGTGCTCGGGGTCCTCCCGGTGCCCGCCCCCCTGGTCCCAGTGCCCCCAGTCCCTCCCAGTGCCCCCCGTCCCCCCCTCCGCTCCCACCCTGGTTCCTCTCCGAGATCGGCCCCGCCGCCATCTTGTCCCGCTCCCGCGCGCGCGGCGACGCACGCCCGTGACGTCACCGCGGAGGGTGGGCGTGCCGGAAGTGACGTCCGGCGAGGAGGGAAGGCGCGGCGGCCATCTTGGGTGTGGGCGGGGGGGGCGGTGCCATCACCGCCTGTCGCGATATGGCCCCCGACAGGCCCGCCCGGAGTGCCTGGGAGTGCTCAGTGATGGAGGATCCCAGTGCCAGGAGATCCCAGTTCCTGGCGATCCCAGTTTCAGGGGATCCCAGCAGCAGGAGATCCACCCCAGTGCCAGGGGATCCCAGGGCTGAGGGTCCCCATTCTGGGCTCCCACAGCATCCCCATCCTATTTCTGTCGTGTCCCATTTCCATCCCCATTCCCAGTCCCATCCCATCCCATCCCAGAGCTCCTTAGGCCTGTGGAGGCAGCGCAGGTTTAATGGAAAGCCGGTCCCTGCCCTCTCCGGGCCCCCCCCGGAATGCTCAGCGAGGAGCTCCAGGAGACCCCAAATCCCGAGGGATCCTGGCGGGATCTCCGGGGGGGCTCAGCGGGGTCTCCACGCGTTCCAGGCGCGGATCCGTTCCTGGAGCAGCTCCAGCTCCTCGGCCAGGCCGGAGCGGGACGGGGCGAAGTGCCCGCGCTGCGGAGAGACGGTGTGGGAATGGGAATGGGAATGGGACCCCCAAAAAGGGACCCCCAAAATGGGACCCCCCAAAGCAGGACCCCCCCGTCCCTCCGTGCCGGTACCTGTTCCCGGGGCAGCCCCCTGAGGTAGCAGCGGTGCCAGAGCCGCAGGCAGGGCCCGGCCGTGCGGGGCAGGAGCAGCCCTGGGGGGGGTCCCCGGGGGCTCTCCGGGGGGGGGTCCCTCGGGGGGGGCCGTGCTGGGGGGCGGCCGCTCCGCCAGGGCAGGGGTTGGGGGCACAGCGAGCCCTTGGCCAGCGCCAGGACCGGCCCGGCCGCCCCCCACGGGCTGGGGACTCCGGGCTGGGAAAACGGGGAGAAAAAACCAGGGATTAGGGAAAACGGGAGGGAAAAGCCAGGGAGGGGTGGGGAGAACCCCCCCAGCCCAGCCTGACTCACCGTGCCCGGGCTGGGGGGCCGGGCCGGGGGTCCCGCGGGGTTCTGGAAGCGCTCCCGCTGCCGGCGGCTGTAACGGAGCCCCCAGGCCCACACCGGGGGGAGGGGGCAGGCGGAGAGACCCCCCCCGGATCCCCCCGAGGGGTCCTGCCAAGCACCCACCGGGCGGTAGGTCTGGCTGCGGGGCCGGGGCTGCGGGGAGAGACGGGGTGGGACGGGGTCAGTGCCCGGTTTGGGGGTGAAACTGGAGGGTTTGGGGTGAGGAAGTGCCCCCTGCCCCCCTCACCGCGCCGCCCTGGCCCCGCTGCCGCTGGCAGCTGAAGCGGAAGGTGCTGAAGCCGGGGCTGAAGCTGCTGTCGTGAAGCGCCAGGAGAAAGGCCTCGGTGAAGCCGAAATCCGCCGGGAACTGGCGCAGGAGCTGCCACGTGCAGTCCAGGAACAGCAGGAACACGGGGGCCTGCGGGAAAGGGGGGGACACAGGGGGGTCTCACCGATTGGGGGGGTGTCCTGGGTGTCCCCCGGGAGGGGAAGGGGGTCTGACCTCGTCGCGGGGGCTGTCCCGGCGCAGCAGCCCCAGGCGCTGCGGGAAGGGGTGTCCGGCGGCCACCCACTCGCGCTGCACCAGGCTCTGGAAGCCGGGCAGGGAGCGGGCGTGGGGGTCCCCCAGGAGCTGCACCAGCGAGGCCAGCAGGCAGTTCAGGTCCCGGTCTGAGGGCTCTGGGGGAGGGGGAGATGAGGGTGGTGAGAGAGGGGGAGATTCCCTTTCCATCCCCTGCACCCCCTCCCGGTGCCCCCACCTTGCAGGACCACCGAGCAGCGTCTCCCGGCCAGCAGCGATGCCACCTCCACGGCTTTCCTCAGGCAGGTGCTGGTGGTGGGGCACAAAGGGGGGGTCAGGACACCCCAAAATGCCACAAGGGGAGCTCCTGCACCCCAAAATACCCCCCGAAAAGCCCCTCCTCGTCCCCCGCTCACCGGACGTGCTCCAGCCAGCGCGTCCCCTCCAGGGCCGAGAGCCACTTCTCCTCCACGGCCGCGCCTGATCCCACAGGACGAGGGGTCAGTGGGGGGAGCCCCCCACCCAGGGTGGGTCTGGGGGTCCCCAGGAACCCCCCCCGTGCCGCTCACCGGGCAGGCAGAGCGCCTGCAGCTTGAGGTGGGCGAGCTGGATGTCGGCGGGCGAGGGCAGCTCGGTCACATCGACCAGGACGCAGGGCCCGCGGCCCCCCAGCAGCAGCGTCTCCAGGCACCTGGGGGGGGGCACGGGGACCCCCCGAGTGAGGCCAGGCCGGGGGGACACCCCCAGCGTCCCCCCCTTTCCCAGGGACCCCCCCAGGGCTCACCTCACGTCCTCGCTGCCCGGCTCCGAGGCCGGGTGGAAGCCGCCGGCCCTCAGCAGGTCCCCCCCGGCCGGGTGGTGCCAGCACAGGCGCTGTGGGAGAAAACAGGGTGACCCCCCCCAACCATCATCACCTCCCAAACCCCCTCCCCACCCCCCCCCCGGGCACTCACGGGCACCCGGCGCTCCTGGAAGTGGCCGAAGGTTCGCTTGAGGTCGTGGTCCAGGAGCCCGCTGGGCACCCACAGGTAGCGGGGGAGGCTGCGGGAAGAGGGGACACGGGCTGGGGTCCCACGGGGGCAGGCTGGGGGGGGTTCTGGGATGGGGGGGGTGGGAGGCCCGTGCTGTGACACCCCCTGGGTGTTGGGGGGTCCAGGGGTGGCGGGGAGGCCGTACCTGGGGGCCATGTCGAAGCGCTCGTTGACGGCGCTCACCCTCCAGCCCGCGGCACCCTGGCGCTCCAGCTCCTTCTCCCAGTCCCGCAGGCTCTCGAAGAGCAGCGTGGCACCCAGGCCTTCCTCATCCTCATCATCATCCTCCTCCTCCTCCTCTTCCTCCGGGGAGGCCTCGGCAGGGCAGGACCAGCCATCGCCTCCCTCGCTGTCCCCCGGCCACGCGGCCGCTTCCCGCGCCTGGGCGATGGCGTTGGCCACCTGTGAGGGTGGGCCGTGAGCCTCCAACAACCCCCTGAACCCGGAGTGAGGGGCCAACACTGCAGCACCACCCCCCCACACCCACCCCGGCTCACCCGGAACGCCTGCGGGGCCAGCCCGTTGTCGGGGAAGGAGAAGCGGAGCAGGCGGAAATCCCGGCAGAACACGGCGAGTTCCTCGGGGATGAACTTGAGGGTGGAGGTGGCCGTGAGCACCTTGGGCTTGGAGAAGCTGCTGGCTGGGGAAGGGGGGGGACACGGGGAGGGGGGAGGTGGTCAGGGCCAGCTGAGACCTGCCCAGCTCATCACACCGAGCTGAGACCTGCCCAGCTCATCACACAGAGCTGAGAGCTGAGACCTGCCCAGCTCATCACACCGAGCTGAGACTCGATTCCTGCCCAGCTCATCACACAGAGCTGAGAGCTGAGACCTGCCCAGCTCATCACACAGAGCCGAGACTCGATTCCTGCCCAGCTCATCACACCGAGCTGAGAGCTGAGACCTGCCCAGCTCATCACACCGAGCTGAGACTCGATTCCTGCCCAGCTCATCACACCGAGCTGAGACCTGCCCAGCTCATCACACGTGCCCCCCCGTGTCCCGTTACCTGCCACCAGCTTGCGGATACAGGTCAGAGCCACCTCGTCCTCGGAGCGGAGGAAGCCGCGGGGGCCGAGGGTCTGTGGGAGAGCAGGGGGGGCTGGAAGCCGATCCCAGGAAGGGCGGTGGGGATGGATCTGGGCTCTATGGCTGTCCCGTGTCCCTCGTTCCTCGTTCCTTGCTCCCCACGCCGTCCTGCCGCGAGGAGCCCCCCGGGAGAACGCGGCGGTTCCGCGGTCGACCAGCCAGGGTGGGCTGGGGTCGGGCTGGGGTTGGGATGGGGGTGGGATGGGGCGGGGCTGGGGGGGGGG